>JAPCYS010002267.1:0-60210 GCA_028641055.1 Alopecurus myosuroides | reverse complement strand
TGCTGATTAGGCAGCAAAATCCTTTTCTCATCCAGTTTGGGGGATCTTAGCCCGCATTTCCTATTTACCTCCAGTTGGCGGCACGATTTGCCTGTGATACCTGCGGGGGGGACAGCTGATGGGCCGGCCCATTTACAGGGTCCAGCCTATTTTCTGTGTATTTTTTCAAAAGAAAAATTTGTTCAACTTTTTTTTGTTCAAATTTATTTTTATTTAAAACCTTTTTTCGTTTAATTTTTTCTTCTGTTTAGAACCTTTTTTGTTTAACTTTTTATTTGTCTAAATTCATTTATGCTTGCTTTTATTTTTTTCAAAAAAAAATTTGTTCAATTTTTTTCTACTGGAGAAAGGGGGAGGAGCTAAATGGGCTGGCCCATTTTCCGCGCCCCGCAGGCGGCGGGCGGCAAATAGGAGCCCCCATCTTAGGCCCCGCGCCGCCTGGGACGAGCAGTATTTGGGCCGTATTTCTAGTCTGTCTTAGACGTAAGCTTTTTTTCTTTGTTGTTCTTTTCTGTTTTATTTTTGCTTCTTTAGAAACCGAACATTTTTTAACATCTGTCTTTCTTAAATTCGTATGTTTTTGAAATTAGAACATATTCAAATAGGACAGTTTTATGTTGAGATTTCTAAAATTTGAACAATTTTAATTATAAATAAAAATTTTAATTGGAACAACCGTTTTCAAAATAATATACAAGTGATAGAAAATAAAACAAAAAAAAGAAAAAGAAACAACAAAAAAACCCCTTCTATCTAGAATAAATGAGCCTGGCCCAAACACGCAAGGGTGCACGGTGCGAGCTCCTAGCGCCGCAAAGGGCGGTTTTGCAGCGAGCGTATTATAGGCCCACTTTTGTGACGGTTTTTTTCTTTATCACAACAGAATGAAAGTCAACCGCCTATAGGTTTTGTACAAACATCCTTGATTTGACTTAATAAAAGAGGTTTCCCTTAAAAAATCGCGTCTTCAGTTTACTTGGTTTCTTCCTTGTTTTCTTTCTTTCTTTCTTTTTGTTGCAAATTTTATGCCAAATATGTACCATTTGGGGAGATCTTGAGCCCTCGCTTCGGCAGATCTACGTGGTCCTGGAACAAAGAGAGGAGCGCTAACCATGCAAAAAATAAAATAAAAACTAACGAATTTTAATTCTCCTAAGAAAATTTAAGAGATTTTAGTTTCCCTAAGAAAAGCTAGTTATTTTGATGGTAGCCGCTAGAAAAAATATAATAATTACGTTTGCTCCTCCCCTTTTGCACCAACGCGCGCATGGGGGAGACGGTGATTTGGTGGAAATTTTCTCTCCCGAACCGAGGTGAGTGTGATTTTGTGGACGCATTTTTCTTTTTTTGACATTTTAAACTCAAAACGGAACATCTTTGTAATATTTTGTTCGGATATGGATGACTCACACCCGAAGCGAGCTCCTTGCCCTCGTCGTCCTACCACCGATACCTCCACACCCAAGCCATGTTCCCATGCGGTTCACCCCTTCCCTTGGTTGACCACCACATGGGAGCATCAACACAAGCTTTGCCTCATTGCCTCGAGTGCAACCATCCTTCGACGGAGGTGTTGTTCTTACATGCTTGCCTCCTAGCCGTTCGAGAGTGGGGACATGAAGTAGAATATGTAAAGATGCTTGACAGGAAAAAAAACAAACAGTAGTAGATGAGGATGTTCCACCTATCCTCGTCACGTCTCCCCGCCCTAGGCGATCCCCACCCCGGCCATGGCGGGCCCGCTGAAAGTGCACTATGGTCAACTAGAGGGGGGGGGGGTGAATAGGTTGACTACCAATTTTTCTTTTCTTTTTCTTTTAGTGGGGCTTAGCAAGATAAAGTAAGGTTCTCTAGATGTGCAACTAGGTGAGCAACCTATGTGAACAAAACAATATGCGCAACGGAAGTAAAGCGTAAGGTAGTAAAGCAAACAACAAGTGTAAACAAGGAGACAAGGATATGATTCACCGTAGTTCCTTCTCAAAGAGAAGTACGTCTACGTTGGAGAGGTGGGGAGCCACCTAGGCGCTCCTCAATAGCACGGTTGTGCACACCTTGTTCCCCTTGAGCTTCTCCGGTGAGGGAGATGCTCGTTTCCACTATGAGGTCGACTTGAAGGCGTTGACCAAACCCTTACAAGGACTTGAGGTCACTCCACAAGATGGATGGAGGCTCTCAAGCAATCCGTAGCTTCTTGCAACAAGGTGGAAACTACAAGCACGAGATCTACTAAGGTTTCTAGGCCTCAAGTAGGATTCTAGATCTACTAGGTTGTGGTGGATGGATTTGAGATTCCTTTGGTGGAAGTGTGGATCTAGGTCTCCTCTAGCTCTCCACCAAGTTTGGGAGTGTTTGGGTGGACGGAGTGGGAGATCTAGGTGGTTGAAGCTTTCATTAATGGCTAGGAGAGAAAATGGGAAAAGCTTGGCATTTAAGAGGTAGGGGAAGGGGTATTTATACCCCTTGCATTTAAGTGGCCGTTGCAGTCCAGTTCCACCGGAGGCTCCGGTGGTTTCACCGGAGGCTCCGGTGGTCTTCTGTTCACTGCGCAGTTGCGCAGTGCTCTAGCTTGTACGCGCTGAAGAATGGCCCGGAGGCTCCGGTGGAAACTGCGGAGGTTCCGCCCACCGGAGGCGCACCGGAGCTTCCGGTGGAACCTCCATTCTGCGGTAACAGAAGGGTGGTTTAGCGGAGCTACCACCGGACCCTCCACCGGAGCCCATTTGCACTGGACCATGGGGTCCACCGGATGCCACCGGAGGCTCCGGTGGAACCTCCGCCCTGCGGTAACAGAAGGGCATTTTGGCGGAGGTGCCACCGGGGGCGCACCGGACCCTGCTTGCGCGTGGGCCAAGCGTTTGGCGGATGGCGGAGCCTCCGGTGGAATTGGCGGAGGTTCCGCCCACCGGAGATCCACCGGAGGTTCCGCTGTAGGTTCCGTTCTGCTCCAACAGAGGGGTGGTTTGGCGGAGCAACCACCGGACCTCCACCGGAGCCTGAGCGGAGCCTCCGGTGGATTCACCGGAGCCTCCGCTCGTGCAAATTTGGCTCCCTGGCTCCCTTTCACCTAGCACTTTTCATATAGAACAAGCATGTGCCCCATAAACTTAGTGAACCTAATAACCTGGGCATTTTCATTCATTGAACAAATATTAGATCAAATGGTTATGTTGTCATATGATTGCCAAAACGGACGATGATCTTTCACCCTCCACCCCCGCGCCGGGGAGCCACGCGACGCCGGCCTCAACCCACCCCCACTCTCCTACCACCATGTCGCTCGGCCCCGTGCACCTCAGAGTCCACTGGAGACGCCGGCATCGACCAGATCTAATCTGTTCCCGGAACTAGCGTACGAAGGGGATGAATCGGAGATGGCGAGGAGAGAAGAAGGGAGGAGAGACGATGGGGGTGGCGATGAAGGTGCAGAAGGTAGGAGAGACGATGGGGGTGGAGACGAAGGCCACGGCGGAGTTTCCTGCGTGGAGAGGCTCAGGTTTGCGATCAGGGCGAAACCCAGTGACAGTGGAGGTCGCTCCGTTGGTACCAATGGTTTCGTCTCCGGATCATTCAGGACATTCGACTGCTCCGCCCAGTTCGGAGAAGCGGAGGCGGTCAAAACGACTTGCAGAGCTTGGATCAACCCAATCGGAGCACGCGGAGGTGGCTTTCGCAGTACCAGAGCAAGCGCCGTCAGATCTGCAGCGACCCAAGAAGCGAGGGAGACCGAGGAAGCTGTCACCCTAGGCACCGTCAAGGCATGGGGTTGCGGCAGCCATGACGCTGCTGTGCATCCATAGAGGAGCGCTGAAACAGATGACAGAAATCCTGGAGGAGTGACTGTAATGCTCCCTCTCTGCAGTTCGGGTACTGTACCAGTGTGTGTATCTTTGGAGGATGATGCAGCAGACTGTTCGTCGTCAGATGAATCCCTGGTTTCCGTGCTTGAGCTCGCAGAGCAAATTTCAGTACTAGAATCGCCAGAGCGGGGGGATGCAGAGGTCCAAGGCCCCCACCTGAAGGTCTGCGCGGGAAACCAAGCTCCATTTGGAGGAATGGTGGTTGGGACAAGGCAGCAACATGGGAGGGGCTTCCCGCATAGAGGTTCAAAGGGCATATTGGGGATACTAGGTGAAGACACGGCTGTGGAAGGCCTTTATCTACAGTTGTGGTGCGAGCCATGTCGAAAGGTAACCCGCCTCTCTCGGGCTTTTCCACCTCCAGCAGTTCCCCTCAGATCCAGATCTCTCAAGCTCTTGCCCTCAAGTTTGTTGATAGAAGACCTGGGAGAGCTGAGGTTTCTTGGGCTTGACTGCCAAATCGATCCAAGGTCAGAAGGTCCTGCGGCCGGGATGGCAGAGCGAGGAGGTAGAAACAACAACAAATGCAGGGGGAGGGGAGGTGGAAGAGGGCACGGTGAAAACTGGCAGAACAACCAATTTTTCAACCAAGCTCAGAATAAATTCCCCTTCCCGCAGCAGCAATTTCCTCAGCAACAGTTCCCACAGCAGTTCGGTTTTGGGATGCCTCCACAGTGGGGATTTGGGGCGCCTTTCCAACCCTTTCCTCCGCAGCAATTCCAGAACCAGGGGCAGTGGTTTCCACCTGCTCAAGAAGGCCCCCAGCAATCGTCCTAGCAAGTGTAGGGCCAGAAGGAGGAACAGGGCAAGAGCAAAGGGAACTCACAGAGAAATTTGCCCAAGAAGAAGGTCAACCAAAAGGAAGTGATAGCTGTTGTAGGGTCGTCGATTCAGATGAGCTATGTAGATACCATTTTTATGGGGTGTGGTGAACTAGGCCACTTCAAGCAAAGTTATGAGAAGAAACCCTTTTGTTTCATCTGCAAGGCCACAAATCATCCGGTGGAGGAATGCCCCGTGAAAAAGAGGCCACAACAGGTAGCAAAATATGTGGGGAGTGCAGCTTTAGGTCTTGGTTTCTACCACATTGAAGTTCCAGAATCTATGACTAATCGAGTAGCTTCTTTAAACAACTGTGGCATTGTCATAGTAGAAGAAGGAGAGCTAACTAAGGAAGAGTTGGCCAAGGAATTTGCTGGTATATACAAAACCAACGGGCCATGGCAGATCAGGGACTTGGGGGAGTGGTGCTACCTAGTTAAGTCCCCCCACTTGCCTGTTGAACAAGTGATAGGCTACCCAAGATTTGAAGTTTCAAAAAAGGGAGTGTGGGTCAAGGTAGAGGCTTGGAATAATATCCATTACCCTCTGGAAGTCCTGGAGGAAGTATGGAGGGAAGTCTATGGCCTGCAATATGAATGGTGTGAATGGAATATGTTAGTCTAGGCAGTCTCAGTCTATGGGATTTTGTGGATGTTGACTGGGCAAGTGTTTTCAAGGACTGTGTTGAATGTGTTAGGGTTAAAATTAGGAGCAGGAATCCTAGTAAAATCCCTGAGGGGAGGATTTTTGAGTTCCAATTCAAGATATATCAGTTGTTCTTCACTGTGGAAATGCCAGGTACACCCACTTTGACTGGTGAGACAAATGTCAGTGGTACTGATCCAGGAGATGGAAGTGATAAGGGAAATGAAACAGCTAATGACAAAGGTGACAAAGATAAGACAATAGGAAGATTGGGTCTACTAAAAGCTCCAGTACTTCATAGTCCAGCAAAGTGAACAATCTGAATGGAACTCCCAAGACCACACACCAAACATTGGAGTTAGGGGGTCCTGGACAATCTGAGGAGGGGATTGACAATATACTCAAACTGCTTCAAGACAAGGGGCAGTGAATGAGGCTGGTGATTTCATCTGGGAAGACAATGCCGGTGGCAACAATGTCATTGATATTCCTGAGAACACCCAGCTGGATGAACCTAGTCTCCCTGAGGACATTATGCCGTCTTTTGAGAGGATGTCTGTAGAGGGGTTTCAACCGGAGAAGGGGAGAGCCACCAAGAAGCAGAAGATGTCTGGCCCTGTTCAATCTCCGAGGCAGAGTGCTAGGATTAATAGATCACAAAACATCCTTGACAAAGATGCAAACATGCAAAGGAAGAAAAATCTGGAGATTCCATCAAGGTTCATGACAGGTATAATGGAAACAAACTCTTTCAATGCAATTAGTGTCGACTCTTTAAATTCTATGGCTAAATCTATAGGAGTCAACTTGTTAGAACTAGGTGCCTCTGTAGACAGTAACTGTAGTATAATTGCTGAGATGGAAACATCCCATGTAGATGAAGCAGTGGTAGACCTGGCTGCTGTAGATACTCCTCCTAATAGTTCAAGGAGAGAAGAGATAGATGATTTAGATGCTACATGGACAGAACTAACTAGGAAATCTCGGGGAAAGCACCCCATGAAGCAGTATAGATGAATTTTGGTTTTTGGAATTCTAGGAGCATTACTGCTCCAGGTAGGAAAACTTTCATTGGTGACAACATCATTCCTTTGAAGTTAGATTACATGAGTTTCCAAGAAACCAAAAAGGAAAGCTTCTCCAAAAGTTTCCTTAAGAATCTTCTAGGAAATAGAAATTTAGATTGGAATTATCTCCCTGCGGTGTCGGATATATACCGATTAGGGGTATGTTCGGCATTAGCCTAAAGAGCCGGATTACCAGGGTGTCCTGTTGGTAATGGAACACATTCCATTGGGCGGCCCAGTAAGCTGATGCGCAGGAAGCCGGATTCTAGAAGAACCCGGACCACGGCCCAAAGTGGTGCAGCTTGGAGGAGAAGACGAATTCCTTACTTCCCAAGTTAGATGCTTTCCGTAGTCTTCTAGGTTTCCTTTCTGCAAGCCCTAATCCGGCTATCTATATAAAGCCGGACGGGAGAGAAGATAGACAACAATTAGCTAGAAGCCAACTCGCCGAGAAGTTGATCCTCGCCGAGTTAGCGAAACTATACTCACATTGTACTTTGTTGTAACACCTGGGGTGTTACCTGTTTGTTTTCTTTTTGCTTGCATCATCTGCATCCCATAAGCATTGCATCATGTTTTTTTTTCCAAACCACTCAAAACCTCAAAACAATTTAAATTGTTTAAAACCCTAATGACTAATTCAAAATTCAAATCAAATCACTTCTAAGTATCATATTTCAATATGGGTTTAAAGATTAAAATTTGGCAAACCAACTACTTTCAATAATGTTTGTATAATTGCTTGTTGTTTATTAAATAAAATTTGTTAATTCCAAAATTCCCAAAAACAAAACATTATTTGAAATTCCACTAACCACTTAAACATCAAACTAATATACCAATTTTGAAATCATTAGCTAACCTTTGCTTTGTTTATTGTTTTGCAACCTAATAAAATTAATTATAAAATGCAAACCTCAAACCCTATTTTGGAAATTTTCAACTAAACAACTTTAATTCAATTAAATTTCCCACCTTGTGAAAATAAAGCTAACATTGCTTTCTTTTTCCTGTTTTGGAAAAGTAATAAAAATTATTTAATGAAACAAACCACCCCAAAATCCCCAAATCCTTTCTATCCTCCCCTTTCATTCCTTTGCAAAAAAAAAATCAAAAGAAAAAAATAGCAAGGAGAGAGAGGCAGCAGCCCACCACTTTCTTTCTTCCCCCCCAAGCCCATCTGTTTCTTTGCTGGCCCATACCCCTTCCAGGCCCTTTCTTCCTCCTGCCAACGTCACCTCTGTACGAACAGAGAGACCACCGCAGGATCTTCCCACCCCAGCTCGATGAGCTGCCGTACTAGGTACCTGCCACCATAAAACAAGCACCCACCACCCTCTGCCCTAGCCAACCCTAGAAACCCTAGTTACATTCCCTTCCATCGCCGCCATTCCCCTCTCTGCTTGTTCTTCATCCTCTGAACCCCTGCTCCTCTGTCGATCTCCTGTTTCTGAACCGAAAAAACATCCTCACCACCGAGACCACCTTGCTCCCCTCATCGCCGGTAGCCCGGCCACCTCGAGGAGCAGCCGCGGCCGGGAATGGAACCGCGGCGGTGCGGTGCGCCTCCCTGTGCCTTCGCCTCACGCTGGGAGGGATCGAGGATCCCGCGCCGTCGCCGGAGTTTCCTCCGTTTCCGCTCCTGTTCTGAACGACGACGACGACCATCGACAGGTATATCCCTGCCTATCCTCCCTTCCTTCGATCTCTGTCTCAGGCACACCCCGCACCGGAGACCCACGCACACACCCACGCCCATCGTGCGGACTGGCTGCGAGCAGCAGCTCGCGCGGCAGCGATCGCATGGCCGCCCCTGTCCGCTACCTGCACCTGCACGAACAGATCGGTTTCAGTTAAAATTCAGTTCCTGCGCGTACAGAAGAATAACCAAACCACGAACCGGTACCCTGTCACGAAACGCAAGCGAGCCCACTGGTTCGGCTCCTTCCGCGCGAGCCATCGATCCCAGGATCGAATCCTGGTCGAGGCGAAGGCGCCCACTTTTTCTCGTTTTTTACCTCGCGTGGCGCCAGGGGCCACCAGTCAGTGGCTCTCCCTGCCACGCAAGCCTGCGCGCAGTGCCACAGTGGCATGTGGCCCACTGGTTAGTGGCTAGGGGTAGAAAGCCAGTGGGTAGCCTTTGTTTCTGCGCAAATTCCTGTAAATAACAAATTCATTTTAATAAACAGAATTAAAACCAAAACTTTGAAATTAAATATCTTTTGTTTTATAATTCCAATAAATGCAACCTTTATATCTATTCTGATCCAAATCTTCTAATCTTTCCAAATATCCAACTTGTGTTCTGTTTTGAATTTTCAAATTACAATTTGAATTCAAATTCAAATCATTCAATTGTATTTTGCTAAATTCAATAACTAATTATTCATAAGTCCAAATCATGCAAATAAAATATGTTTTCAATACCATTTTAAATAACCTATTCAAATATAATTTTTGTTTTCTGTCTTGAATAATTAAAATTGCCTAAACAATTTAAATCTTGTTTTAATTCAATTAAAAATTGTTTAATATTGTTTAATTCATAGTTAAATAATCCAAAGTCCAATTTCAACATGTGAAACATGTAATCCAACTAAAATTTGATAACCTTTTCAAATATCAACTTTGTTGTTTTGGTTTGACCAACTTAACTTGATGATAACAACCACTACTTGCTTAACACCATTAAGTAACAATAATTTCCAAACTTGATAAATGTTTTCTAAACTTGTTAACCATCCTACCACTTGCATTTAATATTGTTCTTCTTGTTCTTCATCATGCATGCATCATTCTAACCCACTTACACATGATGCTTAGTGTTAGAACAATTAATTCAACTATAAGGCATGGGTTTGCCATATGCAATCTTTGCATATGGAATCCATTTAAACTTGTGCATCTTATCCACTAGCCTACTTTGGTGCATCTATTAAACATGTCATGCATCCATACCTTGTTCATGCTGGATCTTTTGCCGTAGTAGTAATTGTTGCATCCCGGTGTTTGTTCGAGGTTCATTGCTTCTTCCCGGATAGGACGTTGAGATGCTGTGAGCAACGACAAGTTCTGCTACCTTGCGGGATCTCAGGCAAGTATACTCACTTGCTGCCATATGCCTGCCTTTCATCACTTGTTACCGATTCTTTCCGTTGATTCTTTTCTGCTAGCCTTAGTGGTAGTTGTTTCTGTTACGATCCCATCACATGAATCCCTTAACCTTGATATTGCCTCACCTCCATACCTACAGCCTTTGTTTGTGCCTGTTCTTATCTAGCATGCTTAGGTTGTTTTGCTCGAGTCTGTTACCCGTTACTTTCTGTTACTACTCTATTATGTTTCCGGGGGCTCGAGGTTAATCAATCAATCAATCCTGTTAATGCTAATGGTAATAATAATTTGATGATAAGGCACCGGCAGGAGGCCCTTTGTGGTTTTGAGGCCTGCTAGTGTCGACCCTAATAGGAAAAGGGTCTTGTCTACTGATCCATGATGAGCGCACTACCCGCATTTGGGGAGTATGGGCTCCCCTCAGTTTGACCCGATTCGCATCTCGTCCAAATCGCCTCATTTAGTTCGGGTTTTCCATTTGCTGCATGCATGATCTTGCGAGCCCTTGGTACCCGGGTAACTTTCGTAGTCGGCATATAGGGGGACACGTTCTTAGAGTGCTATGAGGTCCATTTTCTTCTGGGCTCGATTAGCCGTGCGCCCAAGGTGCTTTGGGCTTGATGCGAAGAAGGGTTGGATTGTGTTGAGTGCCCCGCTTGGTGGGAGGCATTCCATCTGGCGGGATATTCATGAGTGTGGTTACTATGGTGCACCCCTGCAGGGTAAATCTTCTCGAGAAGCCGTGTTTTCCGCGTTATGGATTACTTGGTGAAAGTACTGGCTTACAAGTACTCAGGACAACTTCAACATAATGATCAATCATGTTTCACCCAATGATTAATAACTTGACCAGTAATAGGTTATTCACACAATAACTTGACTCATCTTTAATACCACGGTGTGAGTTATCCTCGATTGCTTCTTCGGATAAGGGGCGAGATCCAGGATGGGTTTGTTTGACGTTATCTTCCAGTTGGTTACTATCACTCGGTCTTATCTCCTTTCTGATAGTTGGAAGTAGTAGAATCTCTGTAGTTGGTTAGTGCAGCCCGCTGTCGCTTATTTTCCATAACCCCTTCCTCTCCGTTGATCCTAAAGTATTTGTATCTTGTGATGATTGGCTACGCCGGTATTCTTGTGAGTATGGGTTTTATCCCCCTTGCCAGTACTTAACCGTACTGACCCACGAATCTCTTTCGTGGCTGCAAATTCCAACTTGCAGTCAACAGGTTTGAAGTCTGACGACGTTAGCTTGGGAATCCCTCCGGCTTGGCCTGGGCAGGGATTGGACGCTCTCGGTTATCTTCAGGACTCTTAGTCCAATTTGGATCTTGTCCGTAGACGGACGATATGTTGTTTCCTTCCGCTGTTATTTGGATCTTTGTAATGTATCAGTTGTAACCCAGGCTCGTTTGAGTCATCTTGTATCTATCTGTTGCTGTTGTAATTGTGGATTATTCGTGAACTATTGTAATGTTATCATAAATGGCAACCTGGAATCGGTTATTATGCGGATTTGGCGGGAATGCTGAAATCTGCATAGTGCCTGATCTCGGGGCGTCACAAATGGTATCAGAGCCTTGGTTCCGATTCCCGATATTGTCTCGATACGAATGGTTATCGAAGCAACGGGTCCGCAAAGCCTGTAGGTTAACCTCGCTAACAGTCGTTGTTTCTAGAGTGTCAAAAACTATTTCTGCTAAACTATTTTGGAAAACATCTCAATAGGATTCTTGTTTTCTCCTTATCTCTATTCTACTTCTCCTTCTATCTCATTTGTTTTGGAGTCTACTCTCGTACTCAATCTTTCAAAGTGTTAGGATCCTACGTGGGTGGACGTTTTCTGAGACTTTAACCTAATAGGTTCGATCATCGGAAGATTCCTGGTGGAAGAACATCGTCGTCACTCCGAGCAAGAATCCCTTGTTAGTGGTGTCGAGGAGATCAACCGGAAGCACGAAGAATCGATAGTCGAACTTCCTTCCCCTCCCGGGTTAGCAGGTGGATTGCGAGGGCGCAATCCCTTGTTAGTGGTGTCGTCTGTAACACCTGGGGTGTTACCTGTTTGTTTTCTTTTTGCTTGCATCATCTGCATCCCATAAGCATTGCATCATGTTTTTTTTTTCCAAACCACTCAAAACCTCAAAACAATTTAAATTGTTTAAAACCCTAATGACTAATTCAAAATTCAAATCAAATCACTTCTAAGTATCATATTTCAATATGGGTTTAAAGATTAAAATTTGGCAAACCAACTACTTTCAATAATGTTTGTATAATTGCTTGTTGTTTATTAAATAAAATTTGTTATTTCCAAAATTCCCAAAAACAAAACATTATTTGAAATTCCACTAACCACTTAAACATCAAACTAATATACCAATTTTGAAATCATTAGCTAACCTTTGCTTTGTTTATTGTTTTGCAACCTAATAAAATTAATTATAAAATGCAAACCTCAAACCCTATTTTGGAAATTTTCAACTAAACAACTTTAATTCAATTAAATTTCCCACCTTGTGAAAATAAAGCTAACATTGCTTTCTTTTTCCTGTTTTGGAAAAGTAATAAAAATTATTTAATGAAACAAACCACCCCAAAATCCCCAAATCCTTTCTATCCTCCCCTTTCATTCCTTTGCAAAAAAAAATCAAAAGAAAAAAATAGCAAGGAGAGAGAGGCAGCAGCCCACCACTTTCTTTCTTCCCCCCCAAGCCCATCTGTTTCTTTTGCTGGCCCATACCCCTTCCAGGCCCTTTCTTCCTCCTGCCAACGTCACCTCTGTACGAACAGAGACCACCGCAGGATCTTCCCACCCCAGCTCGATGAGCTGCCGTACTAGGTACCTGCCACCATAAAACAAGCACCCACCACCCTCTGCCCTAGCCAACCCTAGAAACCCTAGTTACATTCCCTTCCATCGCCGCCATTCCCCTCTCTGCTTGTTCTTCATCCTCTGAACCCCTGCTCCTCTGTCGATCTCCTGTTTCTGAACCGAAAAACATCCTCACCACCGAGACCACCTTGCTCCCCTCATCGCCGGTAGCCCGGCCACCTCGAGGAGCAGCCGCGGCCGGGAATGGAACCGCGGCGGTGCGGTGCGCCTCCTGTGCCTTCGCCTCACGCTGGGAGGGATCGAGGATCCCGCGCCGTCGCCGGAGTTTCCTCCGTTTCCGCTCCTGTTCTGAACGACGACGACGACCATCGACAGGTATATCCCTGCCTATCCTCCCTTCCTTCGATCTCTGTCTCAGGCACACCCCGCACCGGAGACCCACGCACACCCACGCCCATCGTGCGGACTGGCTGCGAGCAGCAGCTCGCGCGGCAGCGATCGCATGGCCGCCCCTGTCCGCTACCTGCACCTGCACGAACAGATCGGTTTCAGTTAAAATTCAGTTCCTGCGCGTACAGAAGAATAACCAAACCACGAACCGGTACCCTGTCACGAAACGCAAGCGAGCCCACTGGTTCGGCTCCTTCCGCGCGAGCCATCGATCCCAGGATCGAATCCTGGTCGAGGCGAAGGCGCCCACTTTTTCTCGTTTTTTACCTCGCGTGGCGCCAGGGGCCACCAGTCAGTGGCTCTCCCTGCCACGCAAGCCTGCGCGCAGTGCCACAGTGGCATGTGGCCCACTGGTTAGTGGCTAGGGGTAGAAAGCCAGTGGGTAGCCTTTGTTTCTGCGCAAATTCCTGTAAATAACAAATTCATTTTAATAAACAGAATTAAAACCAAAACTTTGAAATTAAATATCTTTTGTTTTATAATTCCAATAAATGCAACCTTTATATCTATTCTGATCCAAATCTTCTAATCTTTCCAAATATCCAACTTGTGTTCTGTTTTGAATTTTCAAATTACAATTTGAATTCAAATTCAAATCATTCAATTGTATTTTGCTAAATTCAATAACTAATTATTCATAAGTCCAAATCATGCAAATAAAATATGTTTTCAATACCATTTTAAATAACCTATTCAAATATAATTTTTGTTTTCTGTCTTGAATAATTAAAATTGCCTAAACAATTTAAATCTTGTTTAATTCAATTAAAAATTGTTTAATATTGTTTAATTCATAGTTAAATAATCCAAAGTCCAATTTCAACATGTGAAACATGTAATCCAACTAAAATTTGATAACCTTTTCAAATATCAACTTTGTGTTTGGTTTGACCAACTTAACTTGATGATAACAACCACTACTTGCTTAACACCATTAAGTAACAATAATTTCCAAACTTGATAAATGTTTTCTAAACTTGTTAACCATCCTACCACTTGCATTTAATATTGTTATCTTCTTGTTCTTCATCATGCATGCATCATTCTAACCCACTTACACATGATGCTTAGTGTTAGAACAATTAATTCAACTATAAGGCATGGGTTTGCCATATGCAATCTTTGCATATGGAATCCATTTAAACTTGTGCATCTTATCCACTAGCCTACTTTGGTGCATCTATTAAACATGTCATGCATCCATACCTTGTTCATGCTGGATCTTTTGCCGTAGTAGTAATTGTTGCATCCCGGTGTTTGTTCGAGGTTCATTGCTTCTTCCCGGATAGGACGTTGAGATGCTGTGAGCAACGACAAGTTCTGCTACCTTGCGGGATCTCAGGCAAGTATACTCACTTGCTGCCATATGCCTGCCTTTCATCACTTGTTACCGATTCTTTCCGTTGATTCTTTTCTGCTAGCCTTAGTGGTAGTTGTTTCTGTTACGATCCCATCACATGAATCCCTTAACCTTGATATTGCCTCACCTCCATACCTACAGCCTTTGTTTGTGCCTGTTCTTATCTAGCATGCTTAGGTTGTTTTGCTCGAGTCTGTTACCCGTTACTTTCTGTTACTACTCTATTATGTTCCGGGGGCTCGAGGTTAATCAATCAATCAATCCTGTTAATGCTAATGGTAATAATAATTTGATGATAAGGCACCGCAGGAGGCCCTTTGTGGTTTTGAGGCCTGCTAGTGTCGACCCTAATAGGAAAAGGGTCTTGTCTACTGATCCATGATGAGCGCACTACCCGCATTTGGGAGTATGGGCTCCCCCTCAGTTTGACCCGATTCGCATCTCGTCCAAATCGCCTCATTTAGTTCGGGTTTTCCATTTGCTGCATGCATGATCTTGCGAGCCCTTGGTACCCGGGTGGAACTTTCGTAGTCGGCATATAGGGGGACACGTTCTTAGAGTGCTATGAGGGTCCATTTTCTTCTGGGCTCGATTAGCCGTGCGCCCAAGGTGCTTTGGGCTTGATGCGAAGAAGGGTTGGATTGTGTTGAGTGCCCCGCTTGGTGGGAGGCATTCCATCTGGCGGGATATTCATGAGTGTGGTTACTATGGTGCACCCCTGCAGGGTAAATCTTCTCGAGAAGCCGTGTTTTCCGCGGTTATGGATTACTTGGTGAAAGTACTGGCTTACAAGTACTCAGGACAACTTCAACATAATGATCAATCATGTTTCACCCAATGATTAATAACTTGACCAGTAATAGGTTATTCACACAATAACTTGACTCATCTTTAATACCACGGTGTGAGTTATCCTCGGATTGCTTCTTCGGATAAGGGGCGAGATCCAGGATGGGTTTGTTTGACGTTATCTTCCAGTTGGTTACTATCACTCGGTCTTATCTCCTTTCTGATAGTTGGAAGTAGTAGAATCTCTGTAGTTGGTTAGTGCAGCCCGCTGTCGCTTATTTGCCATAACCCCTTCCTCTCCGTTGATCCTAAAGTATTTGTATCTTGTGATGATTGGCTACGCCGGTATTCTTGTGAGTATGGGTTTTATCCCCCTTGCCAGTACTTAACCGTACTGACCCACGAATCTCTTTCGTGGCTGCAAATTCCAACTTGCAGTCAACAGGTTTGAAGTCTGACGACGTTAGCTTGGGAATCCCTCCGGCTTGGCCTGGGCAGGGATTGGACGCTCTCGGTTATCTTCAGGACTCTTAGTCCAATTTGGATCTTGTCCGTAGACGGACGATATGTTGTTTCCTTCCGCTGTTATTTGGATCTTTGTAATGTATCAGTTGTAACCCAGGCTCGTTTGAGTCATCTTGTATCTATCTGTTGCTGTTGTAATTGTGGATTATTCGTGAACTATTGTAATGTTATCATAAATGGCAACCTGGAATCGGTTATTATGCGGATTTGGCGGGAATGCTGAAATCTGCATAGTGCCCGATCTCGGGGCGTCACATTTGTATACTTCAGGTTTCAGCCCTGATTTAGTGAGATTGCAGGAGTAGGAGCGCCGCCTAGTTGCGTCGTACCGAACCTGGGTAAACTTGGTGCTCTCGTTTGTCGTACTACCACGTCCCCCACGACTCTACCCATAGGCTCATGGCACCCCCGTCTATGATCCTTACTACGATGTCTCGACAGTTGGCGCCCACCGTGGGGCCAACGGCGTCATGAGTTATGTTTTGATCGGGAATAGTCGGCGGAATCGGCAGTACAATAACTGTCGGAAGCTTGAAATTCGACGGAGACGTCGGGCGCTTCCTCAACAATGGATCATACATGCCAGCACGGAATCACCTGGTAATAAGTGCCTGCGTTTTACCAACCGGGTCTGCAATACTTTTATTGGATTAACAACAGAGGCAATGGGATTCTGTGGTGGAAGCAAATTTATCCCACCCTCACTATACCCAATTGAGGAAAACTATGATACCGGATTCTGCTCAAATCGCCAAAACAGTGTTGAAAGTGCCGCCTCTCCGGAGATGCCTGCAATCAGATCTCACTTTATTGGCATGGTACAATCCGAGCTCGCGGATAACACTGAAGAATCTAATCCCGTGGAAGAAGCAGAAAATAATAATCCCACAGAACAAGTGGAAGATCCGACACCCGTCAATGAAACGACAAACTCGGAAGCCGACTCCGTGTTAGCCGCTATAGAAGCAAGATTGGAGTCGGAACCCGGATCTGAAGACATAGAATCCGAAGATGAAGATGAAGACACTTGATACGTCATAAACGTATCCCTAATTCTGATGCTCCATGATCATATTATGCCAATTGCTACATGTTTCTCCCTTATTTATAGCATTTTTATCGATTTTCCGAACTAACCTATTAACAAGATGCCACAGAGCCAGTTTCCTGTTTTCTGCTATTTTTTTAGTTTCAGAAAAGTTGTTCTGAAAATATTCTCGAAATTGGAAAATTCGAATCCCGAAAGTCCTATTTTCCACGGAAGCATCCAGAAGTCCGAAGAGGAGTCGAAGAGGGGCGGAAGGGGGGCCACACCATAGGGTGGCGCGGCTCCCCTAGCCGCGCCAGCTATGGGTGTGGCCCCCCCGGCCTCCACTGCCTTCGCCCTTTCGCCTATTTAAGCGCCCGAATGGAAAACCCTAAGCACCTGATCAAAATCCCCGAAAAAGTTCCGCAGCCGCCGTCACCGTCAACCCCAGATCAGGGGGTCTGAAGCTATTTCCGGCACCCTGCCGGAGAGGAGATCATCACCAGAGGCATCTTTATCACCATGCCAGCCTCCAGAGTGATGCGTGAGTAGTTCATCCTTGGAATATGGGTTCGTAGCTGTAGCTAGATGGTTGTCTTCTCCTCATATGCCTCCATGTTTAGATCTCGTGAGCTGCCTATCATGATCGAGATTGATCTTATGTAATTCTCTGTGCTGTGTTTGCTGGGATCCGATGAATATTGACCTTATGCCAAGTTGATTATAGTCTCTATTTGCATATGTTATTTGTGATCTTGCATGCTCTCCGTTGCTAGTGGTTATTCTGGCCAAGTAGTTGCTAGTGACTCCAAGAGGGAGTATTTATGCTCGATAGTGGGTTCATGCCTCCTTGTTGCCTTGCTCGAGTGACAGAAACGTGAAGGGGGAGGATGTGCTATTGCCATTAGGGAGAAAACAGCGGTGAGAGTGCCCGCGTGCATAATCATTGCTTACATTAAACACTTTGTTTAATGCAATTATCTGTTGCTTGCAACTGAATACCCGAGGGGGTTCAGATGATAACCCGAGGGTGGATTATTAGTCATAGATGCAGATGGATATCGGTCTATGTATCTTGTTGTAATGTCCGCACTAAATAGCATAGTAATCTTCATTTCATATTGTGCACTACGGTGCAACCTTTATTTGTCAATTGCCCAGCTGTAATTTGTTCACCCAACATGCTATCTTTTATGGAGAGACACCACTAGTGAAACTACGAACCCCGGTCCATTTTCCACACTGTTAAACCACAACAATTTCCTGCTCTCTTTACTTTCTTCGTTTTTCCACACTATACGTCTAATCTTTGTTTTCAGCAAGACCGGTGAGATTGACAACCTCACTGTACCGTTGGGGCAAAGTATTTTGATTGTGTTGTGTGCAGGTTCCACGTTGTTGCTGACGTGAAGTGCCAGCACCACCGTCAGTGGCATCAACCTTCCGAAGATTCTCTTTCTCCTACAAGATTGATAACCCTGGTTCTTAACTAAGGGGAAAAATCCTACCGCTGTGCTCATCAGACCTTCCTCTTGGGGTTCCCAACAACGCAGAGAAAGGATTTAACTCTGCAAGCAACAAGGATTTTTCTGGCGCCGTTGCCGGGGAGAAGGAAGTCTACTGGCAAGGGGAGTCTCTCACTCTCAATCTATTTATTTTGTTATTTTATTGTCTTGTTTTTATTTTTGTCTTGTTTTTATTTCTCTATATCAAAACACAAAAAATTAGTTTATTTCTCTATATTGAAAACACAAAAAATTAGTTTACTTCATAGTTGTTATTTTTGTCTCTACGTTATTATTTCCCATCATGTTGGTCCCTAAGTTTACCTTGAAAGATTTTCCGGTAGGAACTGGTTCTATACTTCGAAAGGACACTATGAAAGAATGCTTTGATCATGTTAGTAAGCATGATAACGTTGAGGAAAAATCCATAGTAGAACTTGCTCCCAACTACGAGACTGCTGCAACTTCTTTAGTTCACATGCTAGAAGATAGGTTTGTTAACCTCCATCCCATAATGCAACATATGTTCATCAACTTGAATAACATTGAATATGTTGAGAAAATAAACTTCATCCTAGAAACTATGCTTAAAGAATTTGGGGATGTTGCTATAGAAGCTAGAAATGTTTTTGATCGTTTTAATATGCTTGGATCATGTGTGGACATTGTAGGTTCTCTAGAAAAAACTGAATCTAATAAAGAAAACAATGATAAAATACCAATCCCCTTTAAATTAGTAGCTCTACACGAAGCCCAACAAAAGAATTTTGATTGGATTGTTTCTGAGAATTTATTTAATGAAAATAGTAAGCCTAAAAGTACTAAGAGAGGAGCCTCTGAAACCCACTTAGATAAAATACAATTCATTATTAAAGAATTTCCCAATCTTTATTTGAATGCTTCACTTAAAAATAATTGATTTGATTTTTCTATGCCTTGCTGAAAGGCGTTAAAGAAATGCGCTACCGGGAGACAACCCGTTTTATTTCTTTGTTTTCTTTCAGTTTTACTTTTTTTTCTTTGGTGTTCTTGCACCTGGGTATTGTCTATTTCCTTAGCAATCCTGCGGTATCTTTTCTTTTGAGTTTTTGTTGAGACAAGTAAAGCCACTAGTGGAAAATTTAGCCTATATTTCGGATTTCTGCGCAGGAAACAGATTTCTGCTGTCCACTGTAAATTCCGTTAAAAATCAGAGAAAATTCAAAATGACCTGATCTTTTTTGATCTTAGTCCCGAGTTATATACGCAACTTTTCTTAGAAGACAAATTTTTTATTTGAGCAACAGAAGATTTTTGAAAAAATCGATCTTTACCCGTTGTCCTGTTTTTGACAGATTTCTGCCATTTATCGCATTTGCATCTTAATCTCTTTCTTTCGGTGTTATTTTGAGAAAAAGAGTTTTGAAAGAAGTTGTGACAGTAGCTAATGTTTTTTTGAGTGTTATACTTGTGTTTAAACTGAAGCATGTGGATTTATTATTTCGATTGCACTAACATTGCTAATGAAGATTGTGAGAATTTTGATGTGAAGGAAGTTTTCAAGGGTCAAGAGAAGAGGATGATATGATGTGATCAAGAAGAGTGAAAAGACTAAGCTTGGGGATGCCCCGGTGGTTCATCAAAGCAAATTCCAAGAAGACTCAAGCGTCTAAGCTTGGGGATGCCCAAGGCATCACCTTCTTCATCAACAAATTATCAGGTCACTTCTAGTGAAACTATATTTTTATTCGGTCACATCTTATGTGCTTTACTTGGAGCGTCTTTTTTTTGTTTTCAGTTTGCTTTTTATTTTTCTTTTAGTTTATTTTTACTTTCATAATAAGCTTGGTTGGAACCCAGCATTCTTTTATTGGAAAGTGACACGCTCCGCTTTTTCTTGAGAATACGTTGTATTCTTAGTCTCTGTTTGACTGTTGCATTTATTCAGTTCCTGTTTTGCATGCATCTCTTATTAGAGCTGTTAGTTTTAGTAGTATTACTTGAGTACTCTCATGTTTTCTTGCTGTATCATAAAGAGTATTTTTGGTAAAGCATGTTTTGTATGGTGCTTGTTGGGAGAAAGAAAACTGCTGCTTGAAGTAGAATTTATAACAGTACTAGTAGAAGCTTGTATAGACTGTGGCTAGGACTTTTTCATACCATGATAAATGTTATTTTAGTTTTAAAGCCTTGTGGTTATTGAGTAGCATGATTAGCCTCAAATAGCTGAGAGTGTTTAATATGTATTGAAAGATTCATGAGTTGTTCTTGTCATAGTAAAGCATCAATATATGGTATTCTCTTTTGAATGTTTTATTTGGTTGACTAGGCGCGTGCTCACACCATGTTTATGACTACAAACCAGTCACAAATAGCCTCCATGACCACTTAGTTTTTGAACTTGTGATACTGCTTATGTTTTAATTACTGATGCTTATGTCGCTATGCATGATTATGGCTCTTATGCTCTCTTAATTTGTCGCTCCCAGTCTTTTGCTAGCCTCCACCTGTACTGAGTATGAGCTCTACTCGTGCATCCAAACTCCTTTAAGACAAAATTTTTCCAATTGTGTCCACCATACCTTCCTACACGTGGTATTTAACTGCCATTCCAAAGTAAATTGCTCATGTGTTACCTTTAAAACCTTCAAAATTACTCCCGCTTTATGTTCCCGTTTTTTCTCATGAGGACGTAAATAGAGAATCTTTATCTCACTTGTTGATTGGATTTCACATCCTAGCTAGTGGCTTCATCCGCTTATCCAAATGATAGAAGAGCTGGCAGCAGGGTGCCCAGCCCTAAATTAATGCATACAAATTCTCTTCACAATTTTTGCCCCTGATTTATCAGTCAAAGCATAATTGTGTAAACAAAAGAGAAAGAGGGATGACCTTCTACACCAGTTGCTACTTCACCATGGGAGCCGCTCTTGTGAATCCAGTTGACTTGTGACGTATTGTATTTTCTGTTTACCATTCGTTGACATTAGCATACATCTTCCAAAATATAGACATTCCTCCACAAATGTCAAACTTTTAATACCTCTGTTTAATAAAATAAAAGATCTAGCACATGAGTGATCCCTGCTTCCCTCTGCGAAGGGCCTTTCTTTTACTTTATGTTGAGTCTCCATCTTCTAACTTTATGCACAGCTGAGAGAGCATTTTTGCCATTCTGAGTTCTATGTGCATTTGTCCCATAAGCATCAATAATTACTTCATGATGTGATATTATTTGTTCTTAAATTATTTGTTATAGTCTTCCTCTTGAACTTTGAAGGTGTCCTGGCATTTATATTTTGCCCCACTCTTAAGGACTATCGAAATATCACTTTGCCATGCTTTCTCTATACCTGAAACAAACGTTTACCTTTCTTTGCATTATTATTCATGATCCTTTATTTGAGTTACTCTTCATGATGCAAAGTAATTGCTATGCTTTATTATTAAAGTTTTATTTATCATGCTTGTGTTTAAAGTCTTATGATCCCAACGTGCATATGCTTTTACATTGGATTGATCAAGTTTGTGTTAGTAGCATGTCAGCTAAAAAATTATTGTTTTATCGTTTACCTACTCGAGGACGAGTAGGAACTAAGCTTCGGGATGCTTGATACATCATAAACGTACCCCTAATTTCTGATGCTCCATGATCATATTGTGCCAATTGCTACATGTTTTCTCCCTTATTTATAGCATTTTTATTGATTTTCCGGACTAACCTATTAACAAGATGCCACAGAGCCAGTTCCCTGTTTTATGCTTTTTTTTTTAGTTTCAGAAAAGTTGTTCTGGAAATATTCTCGGAATTTGAAAATCCGAAGCCCGGAAGTCCTATTTTCCCCGGAAGCATCCAGAAGACCGAAGAGGAGTCTAAGAGGGGTAGCAGGGGGACACACCATAGGGTGGCGTGGCCCCCCGACCTCCACCGCCTTCGCCCTTTCGCCTATTTAAGCCCCCCGGATGGAAAACCCTAAACACCTGATCAAAATCCCCGAAAAAGTTCCGTAGCCGCCGTCACCGTCAACCCCAGATCAGGGGAGTTCTGAAGATGTTTCCGGCACCCTGCCAGAGAGGAGATCATCACCAGAGGCATCTTCATCACCATGACTGCCTCTAGAGTGATGCGTGAGTAGTTCATCCTTGGACTACGGGTTCGTAGATGTAGCTAGATGGTTGTCTTCTCCTCATATGACTCCATGTTTAGATCTCGTGAGCTGCCTATCATGATCGAGATTGATCTTATGTAATTCTCTGTGCTGTGTTTGCTGGGATCCGATGAATATTGACCTTATGCCAAGTTGATTATAGTCTCTATTTGCATATGTTATTTGTGATCTTGCATGCTCTCTGTTGCTAGTGGTTATTCTGGCCAAGTAATTTCTATTGACTTCAAGAGGGAGTATTTATGCTCGATAGTGGGTTCATGCCTCCTTGTTGCCTTGCTCGAGTGACAGAAACATGAAGGGGGAGGATGTGTTGAAAACAGAGGTGAGAGTGCCCGCGTGCATAATCATTGCTTACATTACACACTTTGTTTAATGCAATTATTTGTTGCTTGCAACTTAATACTCGAGGGGGTTCGGATGATAACCTGAGGGTGGATTATTAGTCATAGATGTAGATGGATGTTGGTCTATGTATCTTGTTGTAATGCCTACACTAAATAGCATAGTAATCTTCATGTCATATTGTCCACTACGGTGCAACCTTTATTTGTCAATTGCCCAGCTGTAATTTGTTCACCCATCATGCTATCTTTTATGGAGAGACACCACTAGTGAAACTACGAACCCCAGTCCATTTTCCACACTGTTAAACAAACCGCAACAATTTCCTGCCCTCTTTACTTTCTGCAAGCATACACTGTTTTTCCACACTAGACGTCTAATCTTTGTTTTCAGCAAGACCGCTGAGATTGACAACCTCACTGTACCGTTGGGGCAAAGTATTTTGATTGTGTTGTGTGCAGGTTCCATGTAGTTGCTGACACCAGTGAAGCGCCAGCACCACCGTTAGTGGCATCAACCTTTCGAAGATTCTCTTTCTCCTACTTAATTGATAACCCTGGTTATTAACTAAGGGGAAAACTCCTACCGCTATGCTCATCACACCTTCCTCTTGGGGTTCCCAACAACACAGAGAAAGGATTTAACTCTGCCAGCAACAACACTTTTGAGAGAAAGGTCAAATCTATGATTGGGAGCTTCCATGAAGTACTTATGGCAAAACCGACTGAAAACTCGGATGCCGAAGAAGATGAAGACCCCAAAACACCTCCGCCAGATGAGGAAACAGAGGATGGCGAAACTAGTTTAACTTATCCCGATGTCAAAGAATTGACAGAGGAAGAACCTGGCAAAAATCCTCCTTCTTCCAAAAAGAAAAAGAAGACTCCCAAGAAACTCTAGTATAAACTCCAGAAGAAAAAGTTGGCAGATATTGCCAACCAAAACCTGGAAGTAGGAGGAGGAAGCGGAGTCACACCTGTTGTCGGATATATACTGAATATGGGTATATCAGATGGTGGTCATAAGTGCCGGATTACCAGGGTGGCCCAAGTGGTAGTGGGCTATGGTCCATTGGGCGGCCCAGTAAGCTGACGCGCAGAAGCCGGATTCTAGAAGAACCCGGATCACGGCCCACGTGATCTGGCTTGGAGGAGAAGGCGGATTCCTTACTTTCCAAGTTAGAAGTTACCGTAGTCTTCTAGGTTTCCTACTCTGTATGCCCTAACCCGGCTATTATATAAAGCCGGACGGGAGATATGATAGATAGACACGAAGCTACAGGCTAACTCGCCGGGAAGTTGATCCTCAGCGAATAGCTAAACAAAACCTCACATTGTAATTGTATACACAGGCTTTAGTCCTGATCAGTGAGATTGCAGGAGTAGGAACGCCATACTATTACGATGTACCGAACCTGGGTAAATCCTGTGTCTTTGTCTTCAACACGATCCCGTTTCCCCACGTCTCTACCCGTAGTCTCATGGCACCCCCGTCTATGAAAACTACTACGATGTCTCGACACCTGTGGAGAAGAAAAAGAAAGAAATCCATGTTCCCCAGATGTCGGAACATGACGAGACCGATTTGATAAAAACCCCGGTTGGGCCTCACGAACCACCAGAAGTGCTGGAAGCTAGAAGGAAAGCCGTTATGCGGCAGCAACAACACTTATTCCGGTCTCAAGAAAACCTCCTCAAAGCCCAAGCTACTGTAAAAGCAAAGCAGAAGGAAGTTGAAGAATTCGAACGACGGAATATGTCCGGGATAAAACCCACGAGATTACCCGGAATTGCAAAGCCGGATGTGCTGCCAGAAAAAGAACAGTTCCAAAACCATTCTTGGCAAAGACAGGTTAACAGCGTAAACGCTAAGGGAGAACGCATCTACAAAACCGCAGCTGAAAATGCAGAGGCCACGTTCCCAATCCTTAATGATGATCTGTACTCCAACGACGAAAAAATTCAGGGAGTGTACGCTTTCCTAGGAAAAGCATTACAACAACAACATCGAGGACACGCAAGATCAGGGAAGTCGCATGATGACTCGGCCCTATGGAAAACTGCCACATGCGCCGTTGGAGCACATGGACCTGGCGAACCTGGAGATTCAGGTGATTCTAAGGAAAAGAAGGGAGATCCCAAGAAGGACAAAAAATCCCGGACAATAAAGATGCAGCGTCCAGGACAGGATCCCATCCGCCGAAAGGTGGAAATAATCCCCGTGATCACAAACCGGAAAGACGGAAAAATAATGCCGCCTTCGAGACGCCCAACTGATAAAGCCGGAAGATACGACAATCCTCACATGCGTGAGAGATCCCGTACTCCTCCTAGGAACAAAGAAAGGCCAAGGAGTAGAACTCCACCTTATTCCAAAGGACACGACAACGGAAGAAACATGGATAATCCCGGAAGAGCGTACTCGCGCAACAATGGGCCAGAAAGGAGCAGATCCCCTTCTGTACATTCAGCCGGCAGATATTCCGCGCACGTCGATAGGGCGGAAAGAGACGATCTATACTTTGGACCTAAGTGCTTCACTGACAGGATCCGAAGAATTAATCTACATTTTGGCTTCGCCAAAGTTGGTCCAACTTATCAAAAGTATACCGAAAGTACTAGGTTTCCTACTCTGTATGCCCTAACCCGGCTATTATATAAAGCCGGACGGGAGATATGATAGATAGACACGAAGCTACAGGCTAACTCACCGGGAAGTTGATCCTCAGCGAATAGCTAAACAGAACCTCACATTGTAATTGTATACACAGGCTTTAGTCCTGATCAGTGAGATTGCAGGAGTAGGAACGCCGTACTATTACGACGTACCGAACCTGGGTAAATCCTGTGTCTTTGTCTTCAACGCGATCCTGTTTCCCCACGTCTCTACCCGTAGTCTCATGGCACCCCCGTCTATGAAAACTACTACGATGTCTCGACAGTTGGCGCCCACCGTGGGGCAAACAACGTCAGGCGTTAAGTTCCGATCTAGGATACTCGGTGGAATCGGCAGTTCCATAACTGTTGGAAGCCTGGAGTTCGACGATGACGTCGAACGCTTCCTCGACAATGGATCCTACATACCGGCGCAAAATCACCTGGTAAGTGCCTGCGTGTTACCGATCGGATCTGCTAACATCTTTATCGGACTAACCGCAGAGGCCATGGGGTTTTGCGGTGGAAGCAAATTTTTCCCACCCGCCCTGTACCCGGTCGAAGATGACTATGATACCAGATTTTGCTCAGATCGCCGACATGAAAGTGATACACACTTTATCGGTATGGTGCAATCCGAGGTCGCCAAAAACACGGACGGCGGAAATCCCGTGCAGGAGGCAGACAACAACACGCCCGCCACAGAGGTGGAAGATCCGACATCCGTCAACATGACGATCAAATCGGAAGCTAACTCAGTGCTAGCCGCCATTGAGGCGAGATTAGATTCATAAACCGGATTAGATGATTTTGGTTCCGAAGACGAAGACGTGGACGCCTTCGAAAGAAAAGTTAAATCTTTTCAGGAGGGATTCCATGAAGTACTAATGGCGAAACCGGCTGAAAACACGGACGCCAGCAGTCAGGAAAGCCCTAAAACCCCTCCGCCAGAGGAAGAGAGAGAAGATGGAGAAACTTCTCCGATCTTTCCCAACGTCAAGGAATTGACAGAGGATGAACCTGCCAAAAAACCTCCCTCTTCCAAGAAAAAGCACAAGGCCTCTAAAAAACTCCAATACAAACTCCGGAAGAAGAAATTGGCTGATCCAGCTGATGAAAGCCCGGAAGTAGGAGATGCAAGCGGAATAAAACTTGCGGAGAAGAAAACAAAAGAAATCCTTGTTCCGCCAATGACAGAGCAAGAAGAACAGGAATTATTACAAACACCAGTGGGATTGCATGAACCCCCTGAAGTGCTAGAAGCTAGGAGACAAGCTCTCCAAAGGCAACAACAACATCTATTCAGAACTCGTGAACACCTCCAAAAAACCCAGGATGACATCAAGCTCATGAAGGAAGAAATCGAGGAGTACGAGAAAAAGAATAGATCTGGCATTAAACCTACAAGGTTACCCGGAATCGTAAGACCAGAAGTATTGCCGCCAAAAGAAAGGTTTCACAACCCATCTTGGCAAAAGCAGGTAAACAACAAAGATGCCAGAGGCGAACCAATATACAAAACCGCAGCAGAAAACGCGGAAGCAGCGTTTTCCATCCTCAACAACGACATGTACTCCAACGGTGAAAAACTCCAAGGGGTGTATGCTTTCCTAGGAAAAGCATTGCAACAACAACAGCGGGCCCAAGAGCGATCAGGGAAGTTGCACGACGACTCTGCCCTATGCAAAACAGCTACTTGCGCCGCTGGAGCACCTGGACCGGAAGAACCTGGAGATTCCGACAATTCAAAGGATAAGAAAGCAGATCCAAGGAAAGATAAGAAAAATCCCGACAATAGGGATGAGGCGTCTAGAACTGGATCTCATCTCCCGAAAGGTGGACGCAAACCCCACGATCGGGAAGAAAAACACCGGAATGATGGCAAAGCAATGCCACCTCCGAGACACCCTGCTGAAAAAGCCGGAAGACATGACGTACCTCACAGGCGTGAGAGATCTCGGACACCTCCCAAGGATAAAGAAAGGCACAGGAGTAGAACTCCGCCTCATCCAAAAGGGCGTGATCTTGAAAGAAATAGAAACGATCCCGGAAAAGCGCGTCCGCGCAACAATGGAAAAGAAAGGAGTAGATCCCCTTCTATCCATTCAGCCGGTAGATATTCCGCGCACATGGATAGGGCGGAAAAGGATGACCTGTACTTTGGACCTAAGTGTTTCACTGACAGGATCCGAAGAATAACCCTGCATTCTGGCTTCGCCAAGGTCGGTCCAACATACCAGAAATACACCGGCAGTACAAACCCGGATACCTGGCTCTCAGACTACTATACAGCCGTCCAGATTAACAATGGGACAGACCTGTAAAGTTTCTTCCCCTAATGTTACTGGATGGAGCCAGAGATTGGATTAATGGATTGCCATCAAGAACTGTAGACAGCTGGGATGATATGGCTCGAGTATTCACTCAGCATTTCCGGGGAACTTATAAACGCCCGAACAACATCAACCAGCTGAACCGTCGCACTCAGTTCGAGGATGAACCATACGTGGATTTCATCTCCAGATGGACTGCAATGAAGAATAGTTGTTCTGGAGTAACTGACGTACAAGCAATGCATGCTTTCGTCAATGGCCTAAAACCCGGACTAGTACCGTTCATGGTTGGTTCCAAACAGCACAAAGATCTCGGATCTATGCTTACAACCGCCAATGAGCACGCTGCAGCCGAAGACGACATCAGAGCAAGAGGGGCAATATCGATACACTGATACTGGCCAAGAAATCCTCGCCCTGAGAAAAAAGGAACTTCAGATGCAACACCAAAACCCAAAGAGGTTAACATAGCCTTTGGAAGTGAAAAAGGGAACAAATGGAAAGGACGCAGTTCAGAACCAATCAACTACACTAAAGAAGAGTGGGAGAAGATTAAGTCGGAACCCTGCGTCCACCATTCGCAATTCGGGAAACCCACCCATACGAACGCACAATGCCGGCTGAATAAGCAAATGAAAGGCAGTGCAGGATCCGGAAACAAGGGAAAGAGTTCCAAAAGGAAATTCTCTAAACAAAAGCCAGAAGCTGAGAAAGAAGACAGTGAATCAGACACCGACGAAAAAATCCAGGAACAACAGCGGAAAGGCGAACCCAAGTTTCCGAGAGTTGATGGAGAATGCGCCCTAACTTTCCTAGCAACTCCATCAGCAAAGGTGGCGAAAAGAACACTTCGAGAAATAAACGCGGTTGTTCCGGCAACCCCATTCTTGAAGTATTCGAACACACCAATCACATGGGATCAGTTTGATCATCCCGGAAATATCGCTGAACCCGGCACACAAGCTCTTATTGTAAGCCCTATTGTCCAGAACACTAGGCTAAAAAGAGTGCTGATGGACGGAGGATCCAACATCAACATAATGTACCTGGATACGTTGAGACATCTGAAAATCTCCGAGACCCAGCTCAATCACAGCAACATACGCTTCCATGGCATTGTTCCCGGCAGGCAAGCACGATCCCTACGAGAAATTTCCCTAGATGTCACTTTCGGAGAAAAAGATCACTTCCGTCAGGAAAAAGTATCCTTCGAGGTGGTGCCGTTCGAAAGCGTGTATCACGCAATTCTCGGACGTCCAGCTTTCGCCAAATTTATGGCAAGATCATGTTATATTTATAACAAGGTGAAGATGCCAGGGCCGAAAGGAGGGGTAATCACCATAACTGGAGACTTCAAGCTGGCGAACAAGCTGGAAAAAGAAAACGCCCTTTGTGCTGAGAAGATTATAGCAAAGGAAGAGCTGAAGGAGCTGGCTAAGGAGGTATCGCCGACAGAAATGCCGGCAGGAAAAGAAACTCGGAAGCCAGCAGATAGCTTCAAGGCATCCGAGAATACAAGACAGGTAATCCTAGATCCCAAAGATCTGACAAAATTTGTCGTAGTAGGAACTGGGATGACCGACAAATAGGAAGGCGAGCTCATCAAGTTCCTCCGTGAGAACTGGGATATTTTCGCCTGGTGTCCGGCTGACATGCCAGGCGTGCCCAGGGAACTTGCTGAGCATCAACTCAAGGTGATTCCTGGCTCCAAACCCGTCAAACAAGGTCTCCGTCGATTTGACGGAAGAAGACGGAAGGCTATTGGCAAGGAAATTATCCGGCTTTTAGCAGCAGATTTCATCCAGGAAGTAATCCACACTGAATGGTCTGCAAATCCGGTATTAGTACCGAAGAAAGACACTACTGCTCTTAGAATGTGTATAGGTTACACCGGCTTGAACAAATTGTGTCCAAAAGATAGGTTCGCGTTACCGCGAATTGATCAAATAATAGACGCCACCGCAGGCTCTGAGCTTTTATGCTTTTTGGATGCTTATTCCGGGTATCACCAAATACGCATGAAAAGGGAAGATCAAATTAAGACTTCTTTTATAACCCCGTACGTGACGTATTATTACGTAACCATGCCATTTGGACTGAAGAACGTAGGTGCAACTTACCAGCGTTGCATGCAGCGTTGTTTGCATAGTCAGATTGGCAAAAATGTCCACGTTTACGTAGACGATATTGCTGTCGTAACCAAGGAAAAAGACACACTCCTTGAGGATTTGCGAGAAACCTTCGAAAACTTGCGCACTTACAAGATGAAGTTAAATCCATCAAAGTGTGTATTCGGGGTTCCCTCAGGAAAACTTCTGGGTTTCATCGTTTCTCACAGAGGAATAGAAGTTAACCCGGAAAAGATCAAAGCAATCTTGAACATCTCCAAACCCACGTGTGTGAAAGATGTTCAAAGATTGCCGGGTTCCGCCGCTGCCGTCAGCAGATTTATTAGTCGGCTGGGGGATAAAGCCTTACCACTCTACAAGTTGCTGAAAAAATCCGACAAATTCGAGTGGACAGAAGAGGCCGATGCAGCATTAACCCAGTTAAAGGAAACTTTGATGAAAGCTCCGATTTTGGCATCCCCAAAAGACGAAGAACCTATGTTATTGTACCTCACGGCTACAAACAGGGTTATTAGTGTGGTAATTGTTGTGGAACGGAAGAAAGACGAACAAAGCATACCAGACCATCATCCGGTATATTACATAAGTGAAGTTTTCTCCGAGTCAAGCAAAGGTACCCACACTACCAAACTGGCATATGGCGTATTTTTCGCATCTAGAAAGTTGCGCCATTACTTCCAAGGACATTCCATAACAGTGGTATGTAAAGCACCACTAGGGGATATAATAAACAATGCGGAGGCAACTGGCCGAGTACCCAAATTGGGTATCGAGCTAGCAGCCTTCGACATTAAGTATCAGCCAAGGACGGCAATAAAATCCCAGGTTCTGGCAGATTTTGTCGCCGACTGGACGGAAGCAATGGAGAAAACACCAATGCCGGAGTCGAGTACTGGATCATCCATTTTGACGGATCCAAGGAGAGGGCGCTAGAGTGTAGTCTAAAAATCCCCTAAAGAGACACAAATTAGTATTACAAATACTTCAACGCCAGCAATAACGTGGCAGAATACGAAGCTCTGCTTCATGGCTTGCACATTGCAAAAGAAATAGGGGTTAAACGCATCATGTGCTACGGCGACTCGGAGTTGGTACAGCATCAGCTTAACCAAACCTGGGACGCAAAGAGCCCTATAATGGCCGAATACCGGAGAACGGAGGACGAGTTCGCCATTTGTTTCTTCGGATTCGAAGTACTCCACGTTAAAAGGGAGGAAAATTGGAACGCGGATGCGTTATCCCGCATGGGGTCAGAAAGGGTAAAAATCCTACCACCAGGTGTATTCGTCCAGCATTTGTACGAGCCATCCATAAAAGGTGGAGATATCGATTACCCCCTGGCTTCCGAATAAATTGAAGTTATGCTTGTTAACCCAGACTGGACAATTCCATATTTAAACTTCTTAGTCAACCAGAAGTACCCGGAAAGAGCAGACGAAGTCTTGCAGAGGCAAATTCAGCGTCGATGCAAAGGATACACGGTAATTGATAACTGCCTGTACAAACGCAGTACTTCCGGAATTTTTCTGCGGTGTATTTCACCAGAAGAAGGACGAGAAATCATGCAAGAAATCCATGCCGGAGATTGCGGACATCATGCTCAATCAAAAAGCATAGTTAAAAAAGCATTCCGTGCCGGGTTTTTCTGGCTAACAGCCAAGACAGATGCTGAGCACATAGTCAACACATGTGCAGGGTGTCAATATTACGCCAAGCAGACTAATATGCCGGCCCAAGCACTCAAAACTATCCCAATTACATGGCCGTTTGCGGTCTGGGGGCTAGATATGATGGGACCGTTCAAAACTGCGCGAGGCGGACTTACACATCTACTTGTAGCTGTGGATAAGTATACCAAATGGGTGGAGGCTAAACCCATCAAAAAGTTTGACGGTGTAACTGCCAGAAATTTCATCATTGACATAGTCATGAGATATGGCGTTCCACACAGCATAATAACCGATAACGGGACAAATTTCTCCATTGGAGAGTTGGCAAAATATTGCCGACAAACGGGAATTCGCCTAGATCTCGCATTTGTAGCACACCCGCAATCCAATGGACAGGTTGAAAGAATGAATAGCTCAATCCTTCAAGGAATACGCCCAAGACTCGAATGTCCTCTTCATAGAGCAGCTGGAGCATGGGTAGAGGAGCTACCTTCCGTGCTTTGGAGTATTCGAACGACGCCAAACAGGTCAACTGGGCAAACCCCGTTTTTCCTAGTTTATGGTGCGGAAGCTATCCTTCCAACGGACATGATCCATGATAGCCCAAGAGTGCGGGATTTCGACGACTCGGATGCCGAAGAAGAACGATAGGATGCCGTCGATCTCTTAGAAGAGGAACGAGAACTTGTGCTTCAAAGATCCGCCATTTACCAGCAAGGTTTACGACGTTACCATAGTTGGAAAATCAGGCATCGTTCTTTTAAACAAGGTGACCTAGTGCTGAGATTGGTGCAGCAAAGAAAACACAAATTGGCCCCAGTATGGGAATGACCATTTGTAATCAGCAAAGCTATGAAAAATGGGTCATATTATCTTGTAGATATTCGGGACACGGAAGACGATCCCGAAAAGCCGAATCGCAAAAGAAAGAGAAAGATAGATGATGAACTAGGAGAGACAAAGAGGCCTTGGAGCATCCAGCAGTTACGTCCCTTCTATACTTAGTTCAATTTCTATGTAAACATCTTTGAGATCATGAAATAAAGTTGTCGTAATTCTTATATCCATATTTTTACAAGTTTATTATAGTACAAAACATGATTCCACCTTATCTATTTCCCAATGATCTTACAAAATACTCAATGTTAACCCGAATTGTGCCTGCGTGCTCGGTGTTTAAAAACTGAATGATTTTCAGCCTGCTAACGGCTAAAGGAAACTCGGATTGTGCCTGCGTGCCCAAGTTTCAAAAAATTCCTTACTTTTCTCTAAGTATTATCTGATTGTTTACGTGTTGGGTCACTGGAGCTAGTTAGTAAAAATGCCTTTAGTATGATCCATGTTTCCGAGTTTGAACTGATTGGTTTTACCCAGTAATTCGGCATGATAATTCATAGTACTATTGAGCCATTTCAAACACTAAGGACAGTTAAAACACGTAAGCCAGAGAACTTAGAAGGCAAAGGAATATTAAAACCCGGAAACCTTGCAAAGAATTTCATAATTAAAACTGCAAAAGGCGGAGTTCTTGTTTATACAAAAGGAATAGAAGCATTACAATATAAATTACATTGTAAAAGTGCAGTAATGCTCCTATTTTCTACTTTCATCATCCAGGTTAAAGACAACCCTTCAAGCATCCGAGTCTTCTTCGCTGCTGTCATTCTCGGGGGCTTCGGGGATCTCCTCTTCTGGATAGGTGATGGAGAAGTTCACCATGGAGGCGATCTTGGTGGCGTGGCCTTTGATTTCATCAAAGATGGTGGTTCGCTGGGTTTCCGTGTATCCTTGAGGGATACCGGACGCCACGCGCCAAGATTTGGCACCAGGGTAATGTGTATGCATAAGGCCGAGAGCCATGCGTGCACCGCCCCGTGCTGCGGAGCGTAAGGTGGACTCCTTAGACTCCGCCACCTCCATGATAGCACCCGGAAGTTTTTCAACTTCCGAGAATTCCCCAGTCCTTGTGGGAAGGAATTTGTTGACCAACTGCATGCCAGCAGCTCTGATCGCAGTCCACACCTTCCCAAAGGCTCGGATCCTCTCAATCCGAGTAAGATCTGGGTTATCTCCTGTTTTTTTAAACAAACAGCCAAAAGGTTAAACGAAAAAGCAGAGAAAGAAAGAGAGGTATAGAAAAAAAACGGTAAATGAAATAAACTTACCGATAATATTGTCAATTTCTGAGCCTTCCTCCAGGCGCAGATTTAAGGCATTTTCCAAGTCCTGAATGGTGGACTTGTCCTTTTCCGCCTGCTCGGAAGCCTTGGACTGAGAAATTCCAAGGGCCAGATTGCTGGCTTCCAGATCTTTTTGGGCCTTCATAAGTTGCTTATGAAGGTCCAGATTCTCCTCACGGAGACTGGCAGCATTGCCGGCATCTTCAGCTATTTCCTTGGCTTTTGCCAAAGCAGCTGGAAAGTAAGGAAAATTCCGAGTTTAGTCAAAACTCGGGAAAAGTACTTAGACAAAAAGCTGAATCAAAAAACTTCAGAGAAAAAAGTTTACCTGTTGTTTCCGACAGCTTCAGCTGAGACGATGCCAGCTCCGCATCTTTCACATCAAGAATAGAAAGAAGATTTCTAACTTCTTTATTCTTGACGGAAAGCTTATTGAAAACTTCCATGTTAATGGATTTGGCGGTTTGCTGGAACACGACAAGAAAAAGAGTAACTAAAAAGCATCAAGGCGAAAAGTATACATTTTGCTTAATGCTTGGGGGCTAGAGTTAAATACCTAGCTCATTCGCTGCAACCCCGCCAAGTTTTCATTGAACTCTTTTGCGTATTCCGCAAAAATAATTCCGGCCGCGCTTAGGCCATCGTTGATGTTCTTGAAGTCCTTGTCGAAGGTGGGAATCTCCTCATCGGTCGTTCGAGAAGAATTTCCCACCTCTGGAGCCGCCCTTTCCCTCGTGTCCGTGTCTGGCACAACGGGCTGGCTGGGCTCCAAAGACTCGGTGGTGGGGGTTGGGGTATGCTCTTCTGCCATCGTGGACGGTGTGTCCGGTGCAATGACGGGAGAAGGTTGAGAGCCTCTGCTGGTCACAACCTTATGCCTTTTTAGCTTCTTTGGCTTTAAGGTTGAGGGAGGCAGGCTAAAGGCAAAAAACAAAAAACCCGGAAAGAGTTAAAACTCCGAAGACAAAAGAAAACTTCGACAAAAGAAAATAACCCGGATGCTCTAACCTGGAGGTGGCGACGGGAACCCCGTCAAGATCAATGATTTCCTCAGAGGAGGAGATCTTCTTGCGCTTTCGCCCACCTGCAAAGGCAGCGCGCAATGCCTCCAGTTCAGCTTCGGAGGCCAGCTCCGATTCAGGAAGATCAGCAATCTGTCGAAAAGAAAAAACAGAGTTAGAAGCGAAAAATCCGAGAAAACTTGGAAAAGTTTAAACCCAAATGACTGAAATAATACCTTGGGAGCCGGATTGTCGGCCGTATACATTGGCCGACTTGCTTCATATTGGTCGCGTGATGCGACCAACTGGTTCACGCGCCTCCGCAGATCCCTCGCGGCCCAGTCTTTGCTGGTTGTCCGCATTTTATCGCCGGCACCCGTGTACTCGCAAAGGAGACGACCACCATGGTTGGCTAACGGCTGGATCCGCCTGTCCAACCAGCAAAGGACTGTGTCCATGCCGGTTAGAGGCGGATCAGAGGAAGTGAGCTTGGCGATCCGCCGCTTGATCCTTAGAAGATCAGGCGGCAGAATTTTGACGGCTTCAGTTCCCCAATTTTCTTGGGGAACATCAGTTGTGTTTGTGAAAGGTGGAACCCCGATGGCCTTTTTCGGGAAAGGAACATCGGGATGATAAAAGAAGGAACCCGTCCAGAATTTGACGGATTCCGAGGTTTTGATCTTGGGGAACCAATCCTCCCTAAATATCCTAAGAGTGAAGGAAATGGTTCCGCAAGTCGGGAGTGCGCCCTCCGAAGAGTTCCGCTTAACCCCAAAGCAGTATAACCAGAAATCTAATCTAGGTTCTATACCTAGAAAACCCTCGAAGAGGGCCTGGAAGCCGGCCATATACAGAATAGAATTTGGTGGCAGGTTATGGGGTTGGATATTGTAATGGGAGAGGACTTGGAGGAAGAAGGCGGAAGGTGGCAGTCCCATACCTCTCAGAAGGTGGGAGGAGAGAAGAACCCGTTCGCCGTCGTTTGGCATGGGTTCGGTCTCATCCTCCGGAAGCCGCCACTTACCTTTCAGCACCAACCCCTCCTTTTCCATGTTTGGAAGGAGGGACGGCGGAATGCTGCAGGCAATCCAGTTGCCGGCGGTCTCCATTTCTTCGTCAGCTCCGGCGGCGGCGGACGTGGCAGCCTCGGCAGCGGCGAGCTCGTCGCCAACGAGCGTGATCTTCTCCTCCGCCGTCTCGGGATCGAACGGCGGAGTAAGCGCGGAGCTCGAATCCGCAAGATCCGCGGCGGAGGAAGCATTTCCCTCGTCCGCCGCGGTGCTCGCGGTCTTCACTGGTTCGTCGCCGCCGGCGTGCGTTGGGGAGTCCAGCACAGGATCCATCGTGTTGATGATATCCTCAATGTCTTGCGCGACGTTGCGGGCTGGCGAGGATGGCGGAGATGCCATTAGGTGGCGGCGCTGGCTCGCCTCCGGTGAGGTTTTGGGCGCGGTGTGCGTTCGGTGCTCTCTCTCTGCTGGAAGCTTGGGCGCTGTAATGGCGTTCGGAGTGGTTGCGGAAGGTTTTCCGGGAGGACGAAGAAGGCTATTTATAGCCGGAAATCCATCACGATACGTGCTAACGGCTCTTTTGACCGTTGGATGATCAACGCGTGTCGCTCGCCGAAAAATCCGGGAAATGAATCGACAGGATGATTATGGTTATCTCCTCGTTTCCCGCGAGAATCTGTCAGAGATATGTTTCTAGGTTTCCCGCCTGGAACCCAAACGTCCCTTACGTCAGCACGATTAAAGCGCTGACGTAGGAGGTTCCTTCTCCACGAAGGATCGTGTGAGAAAAGCAGGATTTTCGGAATTCCGAGTTTTACGTTATCATCTCTTTTTGAACAAGAATAAGAAGAATCAAGACTGCCGGTCAATATTTCTCGGACAATATGCATTTGGCGAAAGACGGTGAATAAGAGTTTTAATTCTTCTTGGGGGCTTCTGTCGGATATATACTGAATAGGGGTATATCAGATGGTGGTCATAAGTGCCGGATTACCAGGGTGGCCCAAGTGGTAGTGGGCTATGGTCCATTGGGCGGCCCAGTAAGCTCACGCGCAGAAGACGGATTCTAGAAGGACCCGGATCACGGCCCACGTGATCTGGCTTGGAGGAGAAGGCGGATTCCTTACTTTCCAAGTTAGAAATTACCGTAGTCTTCTAGGTTTCCTACTCTGTATGCCCTAACCCGGCTATTATATAAAGCCGGACGGGAGATATGATAGATAGACACGAAGCTACAGGCTAACTCGCCGGGAAGTTGATCCTCAGCGAATAGCTAAACAGAACCTCACATTGTAATTGTATACACAGGCTTTAGTCCTGATCAGTGAGATTGCAGGAGTAGGAACGCCGTACTATTACGATGTACCGAACCTGGGTAAATCCTGTGTCTTTGTCTTCAACACGATCCCGTTTCCCCACGTCTCTACCCGTAGTCTCATGACACCACCGTCTATGAAAACTACTACGATGTCTCGACACCTGTGGAGAAGAAAAAGAAAGAAATCCATGTTCCCCAGATGTCGGAACATGACGAGACCGATTTGATCAAAACCCCGGTTGGGCCTCACGAACCACCAGAAGTGCTGGAAGCTAGAAGGAAAGCCGTTATGCGGCAGCAACAACACTTATTCCGGTCTCAAGAAAACCTCCTCAAAGCCCAAGCTACTGTAAAAGCAAAGCAGAAGGAAGTTGAAGAATTCGAATGACGGAATATGTCCGGGATAAAACCCACGAGATTACCCGGAATCGCAAAGCCGGATGTGCTGCCAGAAAAAGAACAGTTCCAAAACCATTCTTGGCAAAGACAGGTTAACAGCGTAAACGCTAAGGGAGAACGCATCTACAAAACCGCAGCTGAAAATGTAGAGGCCACGTTCCCAATCCTTAATGATGATCTGTACTCCAACGACGAAAAAATTCAGGGAGTGTACGCTTTCCTAGGAAAAGCATTACAACAACAACATCGAGGACACGCAAGATCAGGGAAGTCGCATGATGACTCGGCCCTATGGAAAACTGCACATGCGCCGTTGGAGCACATGGACCTGGCGAACCTGGAGATTCAGGTGATTCTAAGGAAAAGAAGGAAGATCCCAAGAAGGACAAAAAATCCCGGACAATAAAGATGCAGCGTCCAGGACAGGATCCCATCCGCCGAAAGGTGGAAATAATCCCCGTGATCACAAACTGGAAAGACGGAAAAATAATGCCGCCTTCGAGACGCCCAACTGATAAAGCCGGAAGATACGACAATCCTCACATGCGTGAGAGATCCCGTACTCCTCCTAGGAACAAAGAAAGGCCAAGGAGTAGAACTGACAGGGGGATGCTAACCCGGTATGCCAAGCTCTGAGGAAATAACCCGGCCCGAAGGATGGCGTGCAGGATTCGGCTAAGAATAAAGAAGCTTGTGGAGGCCCAAACTTGTGGGCTTAACGGCCCGGGTTATGGGCTATTGTAAAGGAAAGTTATGGTTAGTGCGCCGTGTTCATGTAGGATCCGGAATATGCCTTGCCGAATAAGTTAGGGGGTACGGGTGCTTTATAAACCGACCCTCAGGTATAGTTTTGCAGAGAGATCTAAGAACCCTAGCAATATCGTGTGATATCGAGTATCCAGTGTAAACCCTAAATCGAGTTATTGTATCGAGAATAGAGATCCGGCGACTTCGATTGCCGGCTGTCAGATCAAGTTGTACCATGTCTTCTCTTGAGCTAAACCCTCTCCCGAACGCCTGTGTCGACTTGCCCCAAGATCAGTTACCCCTGGTAACATCTGCCGTGATTATCCCACGACAGTTGGCGCCCACCGTGGGGCCTGCGTCCAAAGGTGTTTACATCACGGGAGAAGCTCGGAAGGGCATGGAGAATCTTGTCATTGGCGAAATCTACATCGACCACGAAGAAGAAAAGTTGGTGGACGATTCCGGCTGGGGGCCAGAATCGGATCACCTCGAGTCCGGATTTATATTGACGATCGGCCGGATCAACATCTTCGTCGGCACGGTACGAACGACTAACTTAAAAGGACAATATCATGTGCATACTACAGGAACTTCTAGCAGGAACAAAGAGACATCAAAGCAAGCGGAAAATTCGGTTTCATCAGCCGCGCCGGGATATCTTAGATGGGCAGAACAAGAGATAACGTGGAGTAGAAGAGATCATCCGGAAAAAGTGGAGCGTCCAGGAGTCTTGGCGTTGGTGGTTGCTCCACAGGTTAATGGTTACGAGCTGAAGAAGGTCCTGATGGACGGTGGAAGTAGCATCAACATCCTTTATTGGGAGACCTTCTTACGGATGAGTCTCAAAGAGTCCCAGCTGCAGAAAAGTTCGACAATCTTTCACGGGATCGTACCGGGTCACTCGGCGAGCCCCGAGGGAAGGATCACCTTGGAAGTTGCTTTTGGGGAATCGACGGATAATTATCGAGTGGAGTGGCTCACGTTCGAGGTGGTCAAGTTGCGCAGTCCTTACCACGCGCTTACCACGCGCTGTTGGGGAGGCCGGCTTACGCCCAATTCATGGCTAGGCCGTGCTACGTGTATTTGCAGCTGAAAATCCCGGGTCCTAAACGGACCATCACTATACATGGGAACCGGGATATAGCGGCCGAGTGCGACGAAGGAGATTCAGTTATGGCCGAGCAGGCATGCAGGAAGGAAGAGCTCGAATATTACCGGTCTCAAGTAAATCCGGACGATAGAACAGCCTTGAAAAAGCCGAATACTGAGGATGAGAGAGCAAAATTCAAGGCAGCGCAAGACACCAAGAAGATAGATTTTGTCGAAGGGGATTCTACTAAGCAGTTTACCATAGGGTCTAACCTGGGAAAAGAGCAGGAGGGAGCGCTCGTGGAGTTCATTCGCTCGAATGCAGATGTGTTTGCCTGGACACCTAGCGACATGCCGGGTATCCCTACAGAATTGGCTGAGCACAGTTTGCATGTGGATCCCAAGTCCAGGCCCGTGAAACAAGGTTTGAGGAAATGAATGAGGAAAGAAGGAAAGCTATAGGCGAAGAGATCGCTCGGCTATTGGCAGCCGGCTTTATCATGGAAGTATTTCACCCGGATTGGTTGGCTAACCCGGTTCTGGTGATGAAAAAGACCAACGAGTGGAGGATGTGCATTGACTTCACTAGTCTCAACAAGCATTGCCCAAAGGATCCGTTCGCGCTCCCAAGGATAGATCAGATTATAGACGCAGTAGCTGGAAGCGATCTGTTATGCTTCCTGGATGCATATTCCGGGTATCATCAGATTAAGCTCAAAAGGGAGGATTGGGAGAAAACATCATTCATAACCCCGTTTGGGGCCTTTTGTTATAAAACTATGACGTTTGGGTTGAAGAACGCTGGCGCAACTTACCAACGGTGTATTCAAAAGTGCTTTGAGGACCAAATCGGACGTAACGTCCATGCTTATGTGGATGACGTGGTCATCAAGACTAGGAAGGCGGAGACATTTATCGATGATCTAAAGGAGACATTCAAAAACCTGAGGAGGTACCAGATGAAGCTTAATCCAACGAAGTGCGTGTTCGGAGTTCCGGCTGGGAAATTACTCGGCTTCATAGTTTCCGAGAGAGGAATTGAGGCAAATCCAGATAAAATCAAGGCAATCCAGAGTTTGAAAAAGCCGGAAAACTTGAAGCATGTTCAAAAGCTCACGGGCTGTGTAGCAGCCTTGAGCCGATTCATATCTAGACTCGGAGAAAAAGCAATACCCTTGTATCGGCTCTTGCGGAAATCGATAAATTCGTATGGGACGAAGAGGCAGATGAAGCGTTTGAAGCACTAAAGAAGCAATTATCTGAAGCACCAGTACTAGCGGCGCCGGGTCCTAAAGAGCCTATGTTGCTATACGTGGCAGCTGGCCCCCGAGCCGTTAGCGCAGTGGTTGTCGTGGAACGCAAAGAGGACGGGAAAGGTTACCCGGTTCAGAGGCCGGTTTATTACGTCAGTGAGGTATTATCAGAAGCAAAGCAGCGCTATCCGCATTGGCAAAAGTTGGTATTCGGGGTCTTTATGGCTAGCCGGAAGTTGAAGCCGTATTTCCAAGAGCATCCGATAACAGTGGTTAGTTCAATACCAATGTCGGATATCATCAGAAACTCGGACGCGACGGGAAGAATAGCCAAATGGGCGATAGAGATGGGGGATTATCATATCAACTACGAACCCAGGTCAGCAATCAAGTCTCAAGCTTTAGTTGATTTCGTTAACGACTGACACATACAGGCATGACTGCAACGGTTCCAAATTCCGAGTCATGGATCATGCACTTCGACGGATCAAAGCAGTACGAGGGATCAGGAGCTGGGGTGGTGCTAACATCACCCAAAGGGGACAAATTGAGTTACGTGCTACAAATTCACTTCGACTGTTCCAACAACGTGGCCGAGTATGAGGCCCTATTGCATGGCTTAAAGGTAGCCAAAGAGATGAACATCAAGAGGATACGGTGCTTCGGAGATTCGGACCTTGTGGTACAGCAGGTGTCAGGAACGTGGGATAGAAAGGACGCAACTATGGCGGCATACCGCAGGGAAGTTGATAGGGTAGCAGGATGTTTTTCCGGGTATGAGGTGGAGCATATAGACAGAAGAAAGAACGAGGCAGCCGACGCCCTCGCCAGACTCGGCTCGCGCAGAGAGCCGGTTCCACCTAACGTTTTCCTGGACGAATTATGGCGACCATCAGTTAAAATCGAGTCAGAGGAGGAATTGGCAAATCAAGACTCGGATTCAGGGCTCGTAGCCACTGTACGTACTATTCCCGAGTGGACAGAACCGTTTTTGGCCTACCTATCACGAGGCGAGTTACCACAACAGGAGGTATTAGCAAGGCAAATTTTGAGGCGAGCAAAGGGGTACTCTATCATCAATGGGGAATTGTACAAAAGAAGTGCAGCAGGAGTCTTTTTGCGCTGCGTAGCGCCGGAAGAAGGCAGACAGATTCTCAAGGAAATCCATGAAGGCGACTGTGGACATCATGCGTCCACAAGGTCTCTTGTGGCTAAAGCTTATCGACACGGGTTTTTCTGGCTCACGGCTCTAACGGATGCGGAGCGATTGGTAGCAAGGTGTGACGGATGTCAAAGGTACGCTCGCCAAACCCATGTGCCGGCTATGGAGTTGCGGACTATCCCGTTAACTTGGCCGTTTGCCGTCTGGGGTATGGACATGGTTGGCCCCTTCCATATGTCACCATGCAAGAAAACACATCTTTTGGTGGCCATTGATAAGTTTACCAAGTGGGTTGAGGTTATGCCAGTTACTAATTGCGAAGCAGCTACAGCAGTCAAGTTCCTGAAAAGGATTATCTACCGGTTTGGGTACCCCCACAGCATAATTACCGACAATGGAACCAACATGTCCCTTGGTGAGATGGAGAAGTTTTGTGGCAACAATGGAATCCGGCTCGATGTGGCATCGGTGGCTCATCCCCAGGCCAATGGACAAGTGGAGAGGGCAAACCAAGAATTGCTTCGCGGATTAAAACCACGATTGCGAGTTCCCTGTGTCAGGGCCGCTGGTGCATGGGTCGAGGAACTTCCTTCTGTGGTTTGGGGTATCAACACTACACCTAACAGATCCACTCAGATGACACCCTTCTTCATGGTCTATGGTGCGGAAGCAGTGTTACCAAGTGATATTATTCACGATTCGCCTAGAGTATCAGCTTACGTCGAAGTAGAGAACGAAAAAACCCGGCAGGACGCCGTACATATGTTAGAAGAGCAAAGAGAACAAGCCCTGGAAAGATCAGCCATATATCAGCAAGATCTACGGAGGTATCATAGCCGGCGTGTGAAAACCCGGGTATCTAGGAAGGAGACTTGGTTCTGCGTCTGGTACAGCCAAACGAAGGAAAACACAAATTATCACCACCATGGGAAGGAACATTTATCGTAAGCCGGAGCCTACATAACGGATCATATTATTTGATAGATGCAAGGGAAGAGTCGGCTACAGTCAATGACACCGCACACACCACTTCATCTATGCAAGAAAGAGATAGACCATGGAACGTGGCCCAGCTGCGTCCGTATTATACTTAGTAAAGACTATATTGGCAAGTGGAATTGCACGATGTAATAGGCAGCAGGTTTTCTGACATACTCTTTTCCTATCCAGGGCACCTTTGGGGACTGGACGGGTTTTTAATGAGGCGGCTTGCTGACCTACATTTTTCATATCAAGTAAAGAGATGGTTATCAAGAAAAGAGATGGTTGTTATCAGTTTTTCATATCAAGTAAAGAGATGGATATCAAGAAAAGAGATGGTTGTTATCAGGTTATGTATTCTCAGTACGATGCGTATATCTAGGTCTTGGGGGCTGGTCGCTTAAATAGCACAGTTACAAACTCAAAGACCCGGCCATGATGCCTATGAGTTATAAGGGCCGATTACTCGCAAACGAGTACGGCTACAATCTTATAACCGGACAAAGAAGTCCAAATTTCTTGGCTACTCTTACTTAAGCTCGATGTGACTCGCATTAAAGTGGCATGATTTGTTCGCTTACGATGGCAGTTAGTCATGAAACCCGACGGGAATTGGCTGGCTACGTCTTCGTATTGATGTAACAACATGGTATCCACGCGAAAGCCGGCTTACAGTACAAGACAGTCAAAAGGGTCATCTAAACCACAAGTTATGCAGAGTACAAGGCTGAATAGCTGGAAACTCAATGACTATTAAGCATAACTTCAAAACCGATGTGAAACAACTCATGGATCTTTGTGAAAATAGCAATAAGCATTTTGTTCCCTTTTCAAGATCAAGTGTCCTAGGCTCGGCAATCCGGGCCCGGTAGCTTGAAATCTTGAAAAGAACTGGCTTACTTGTATAGTTGCAAAAATCCAAATATCCGAGTCTTGGGGACTTGGGGACTTCGAAGCAAAATCCGCTTGTCAATACCCATGAGACCCGGAAATTGAGTTTTCACAAAAGGAGCAATAAATAAAACCAGATATCCAGAACAGATGAGCTTAAACTTAAAAAGGTCGGAACAGGCATCGAGTATATCAAGGCCTTAGTGTGCATTACAAAATACTGGTGAAAAAATATCAAAGGTGCACAGGCGCACCGCCTAAAAAATGACTGTTTCAAAAAGTATGTCGACCGACTGACGCTTAAGAAGAGGCATTGGAAACCATATATCACTCGGCGCCCATCTTGGCCTTACCCTTGCCATCATTGGTGGTAGCAGCAACACCCGGATCGGCGGCGCCAGCCCCTGCAGGGGGCGGAACGACTGATGTTGAGGCAGCAGGAGCAGAGCCGGCTTCAGCTTGTTTCTTGGCAGCCTCCGCCCTTATCGCAGCAGCTTCCTCCTTCCACCGAGCCAGCATGTCATACGGCTCAGGAAGATCCGACTTAATTACTTTATCGGCAGAATCATATGCTGGAACAAGTATGTTAACATCCAGTTCATCAGCAATTACGCTGGCCGAGTAACGGACCTCCTTCTGGACGGCCTGGAAATCCTTTACTGAAAACTTGGATCCGTCAAGCTTGAACTCTGGGAAGCCGCCCATAAGCTTCGCTAACTCGAGCTTGGCGAGATAAGCTTTCGCAAGTGCAAGCCCTCGGGTCACTCCAACCCGGCAAGATGAGCGCTTCCAGTGCCGAATCCACTCGGGAATAGTGGATAGGGCGTCCAACAGCCTCTTCAGGTCAACATGTCCTCTACCCGGACACCGTAACTCGTCAAGGATCCATCTGGTCCCGGCACATAGCTGCCGGATAGCACTCTTTATGGTTTTCAGCTTGGCAATGTCATCTTCATCCGGCATGGCTTCGTCCGGGCCTGAAGTAAAATGAAGATATAAGTCGGAAAACTTTTGCTGTTTGTCAAAAGGATAAAACCGGAGAAGGAAGCATACCAAGCAAAGAACGATAGGTGTCAGATATTTCGACGGAAAGGCTTGTCAGGTCATCTTCGGCTTGGTGAGCCCTTCTTCGGTACTTCTTCATTAATTGCCTATTCCTCCTGGCTTCAGCCTCGGCTGCTTCACGTAAAGATATCTCCTTTTCAACGAGCTTGGCGGCGTCCGCAAGTTTCTCCTCGTATTGAGTCACGAAAGACTGCATGGATGTTAAAAAAGCATTAGTCAGGTAGAAGAGCACAGTTATCAGTCATTGGTATAATAAAAGTACCGAGCAAGTCATGAATGAACTCCCTCGGAACTTGGGGACTGGACAAAGGTACAAGCAACATTAATCGAACTTACCTCGTGTTTGGTTATTAAAGACCCCAAGATGTTTTCCTCGTTAGCCCTTAAGGCGCGCAGGGTTTCTAGCATCTGGGCAAAAGTTAACTCCTCGGAGCGAGTCCCGGAAGAGCCGGCAGCTTGATCATCTGGTAGGGGGGTTCTCCTTGCATTTGGAGTGGAGACCCGGACAGTCTGAGTGTCCGGGTTGGGAGGGCTCATCCTTGTATCTAGAATTTCTATCTCTTCGTCTACTGGTTCCGATAAGGAAGGAGATCCGACGGTTTGGGAAAGTGGATTGTTCAGAGGGCCTTGTTCCCGGTCAGTGGTCGCATCACCACCAGTTGCGGCGTCTGCGTCATCAGTCGGCTTCTCCACCTGGAGGTTATCCGTTTCTGTGTTTTCCGGGTCACTGACGGTGACCTGAGCGCTGAAAGAAAGATGAAAAAAGGCAGTTATTAATGATGACGGCGGCTCGGATGAAAGTTCGCTAGATGCAAAAAGAAATAGTAAGGCAAAAACTTACCCGGCATTTATGGTGTAATCCGGTGGGAGCTCGCCACTGGAAGCAGACGAGGTATTCGCAGGAACCACTAGTGGAACCTGGAATTGCCCGGCACGTGGGTGGTTAGGAGAAGGGTGGCGCTGAGGAGAGTTGGAAGAACGAGATGGAGGAGCACTGCCACGAGGGACCGAGGGGGCGGAGATGCCCGGGTTAAGTGGATCTTCACCTGGGGAGCTCCGAGTTACCCTGCGCTTGGCTGGGAAGGAATCCTTCAAGCATGATGAATTTGATAATTGATGGTTAAGTCGTCGCATGACGTCAAAGGAGTAAGGTTCAGAGGATAATGAGGAAAAAGGAACCTTGGACACTGTCCCCCTGCCTTTCCTCTTGGCCCCGACTGTTGCCTCTGGGTCAGACTCGGTTCTCTCCGGGTCGTCTTCATTGTTTCCACCCTCGTCCTCTAGCCCTGCGAACCGGGTGTGCATTCATTGGAAAAAAGACAGACGAGAGGAAAAGTAATGCAAGTAAAAATATGCAGATCCTGAGTGAATACCTTCACTATCATCAGTCGCCTCGTCCTCCTCTTCCGGGTCTCTGGAGGGGGGGAGTGGTTCAACTCTCCAGAAAGGGTCATCAGCCTGAGGTAAAAAGATAAGATTAAAGGCTTGAAGCAGTATCGAGTTGAAATGTGGAAACAAGCTATGAGCGCCGGGTATTACCGCTGGAGCTGGATTTTCCCGGTAAACGGAGGTAACCCGGCGATGCCCTTTATCGCCTCCAGTTTCTCCGCCAAGAAGCCCTTGATAGTCTTTATAGTATCACCGGTCGCAAGCTCTTGGTGGAGTAGCGGAGCGCGTCTGTGGTGTGCCCCGAATACTCGCACATCAATTTGGCGCGAACGGAATTAGGTTGGATTCGGAAATCGACCCAAGTTTTTATTAAATTGAGCCCTAGGAGGCCCTGGGCTGAGAGAATGGCTATCTTGGCTAGCGAAGGAAGGATTGCCTCCCTGTCTGAGTCTGATGCGAAGGCATTGAAAGACTCGGAGAGCTTGAGGGGGCCTCTGAGTAACCCGCAGCTTCTTTTCGCTGTCGGGGGAGGTATCGTGGCAGTAAAAGAAGGATAGCTGCCAATGTTTAACGTGGGAGTGCAGGTTGAGGGTAGGCATCAAAAATTTTTTACGGCGTTGGATGGATACCCCGCCGCAAGTGAGAAGCGCTCCGTCGCCGCTTTTGCGGCACGGCTTGCACTGGAATAACTCAATGAAAAGAGTCAGACTCGGTGGCATGCACAAGTACGACTCAGATAGAACAATGAAGTGGGTAATGTTTAACATGGAGTTAGGCCCTATGTCGAACACCCGGAGTCCATATGATCTAAGACCTCCCTAAAGAAAGGATGACCCGGAGGACGAAATCCCCGGGTCACGTGGTCAACGAAGCAGATTACCTCGTTTTCTTCGGGGGTGGGACGAGTCTCATTACCCGGGACCCTCCAGTGGATGTCTTTTTGAGAAGGAGGGTTCCTAATTCGCTAGCTCGTCCAATTTGGCTTTGGTGGTTGTGGAACGCCCCCAGTTGGTAGATATGGTTTGGGTGGTCCTCGTCGGAGCCGGTTGTTTTCCTTGTCGCTTGGGAGCCATGGGGCCAGCCTGCAAAACACAAAGAGAAGAGGCGTGTGAAATAAGACCCGGGAATACTGAGACATCCGAGTATAAAGTATCAAGAAGGTGCGAAGCGAGGACTGTCCGGGTATTGAGCACACTTGTGAAATTGTTGGTCACTTACATAGGGAAAGGTATTCGGGGATGACGGATGGTTGCCCATATTTATATCGCAAATGAAATGGCTGGAAAAGGAGGGTTTTTCCGGGTGTTAATGCAATAAGCGAAAATCGAGGAGGAACGGATCTAGATGGAAATGCTTGCGGATGATTTTTAAGTAAAATTGGTAATCAATGAGGGTTGGAGGATCATTTGTGACTATAGGGCAGATGATTAAAGGAGTTGGCAGGCCTCGAGTCGATCTAATTTGGTGCAATCGGACAAATGACTTGCGGGTTGACCTAGATCCGATCTTGGATAAATTGAAAGTTGTGAGGATTAATTGACTGGTTGCGAGGAGCTTACCGGGGAGATTGGAGTCTAATACGATGGCGACGGGCGGCGTGGCTCGAATGAGAGAAACGGAGGAGCAACGGTGACACTTGACGGTGGCGTAAGGCGACTCAAGGGCGGCGCGGCCGCTGGTGATCTTGCGTTGGTAACAGGTGCGAGCTCCTCACGGTGGTGTTGCGATGGTGTTGGGAGCAAGGAAGAAGAGGGGAAGTTGTGGCGTGGTGAGAGGCTTAGGGTTGCCCATTAAGTACTATTTATAAGGCAAGGGTGAGCCTATCCTAACGGCCAGTAGCCGGAAACCGCGGGGTAAAGGTTATCAGCGAAGATCTTGCGAGATATGCGTCGAGTATTGGGCGAGGCATTGGGACAGAAGAAGGAAAGGATTTGCCCCGCAATGACGGGACTGATTATCGAGCATGAGATCTTGGCATTTTTGTTGTAGTCTGGACCTGGGAATTTGAACCTAAATGTCTGGAGGCCAAATCCGGGTTATCACATGGCCACCATGGAGTGAGGCCTAGCCGAATATCAAAACATCTTAACCCGGTCTTCATACGCCCGTATGATCGATATCTTTGCAGGGAATAGCAAGCGCTTCAAGGAGATCCATGAAGCCCAGGCTATTCTGGGGACTACTGACAGGGGGATGCTAACCCGGTATGCCAAGCTCTGAGGAAATAACCCGGCCCGAAGGATGGCGTGCAGGATTCGGCTAAGAATAAAGAAGCTTGTGGAGGCCCAAACTTGTGGGCTTAACGGCCCGGGTTATGGGCTATTGTAAAGGAAAGTTATGGTTAGTGCGCCGTGTTCATGTAGGATCCGGAATATGCCTTGCCGAATAAGTTAGGGGGTACGGGTGCTTTATAAACCGACCCTCAGGTATAGTTTTGCAGAGAGATCTAAGAACCCTAGCAATATCGTGTGATATCGAGTATCCAGTGTAAACCCTAAATCGAGTTATTGTATCGAGAATAGAGATCCGGCGACTTCGATTGCCGGCTGTCAGATCAAGTTGTACCATGTCTTCTCTTGAGCTAAACCCTCTCCCGAACGCCTGTGTCGACTTGCCCCAAGATCAGTTACCCCTGGTAACATCTGCCGTGATTATCCCACGACAAGAACTCCACCTTATTCCAAAGGACACGACAACGGAAGAAACATGGATAATCCCAGAAGAGCGTACTCGCGCAACAATGGGCCAGAAAGGAGCAGATCCCCTTCTGTACATTCAGCCGGCAGATATTCCGCGCACGTCGATAAGGCGGAAAGAGACGATCTATACTTTGGACCTAAGTGCTTCACTGACAGGATCCGAAGAATTAGTCTACATTTTGGCTTCGCCAAAGTTGGTCCAACTTATCAAAAGTATACCGAAAGTACTAATCCAGATACATGGCTTTCAGATTCCTATACTGTCATCCAGATTAATAAAGGGACAGATTTGGAGGCTGTGAAGTTTCTTCCCCTGGTGTTACTGGACGGAGCCAGGGATTGGATCAATGGGTTACCGTCAAGGACAGTGGACAGCTGGGAAGACTTGGCGAAAGTATTCGCTCAGCACTTTCGGGGCACGTACAAACGTCCTAAGAGTGTAAACCAGCTGAACCGTTTCGTCCAATATGTGGATGAGTCGTACGTCCACTTTATCTCAAGATGGACAACAATGAAGAATAGTTGCTTAGGAGTAAGTGATGTACAAGCAATGCATGCTTTCATCAACGACCTGAAACCCGGCCTTGTACCGTTCATGGTTGGTTTGAAAGAGCACAAAGATCTCGGATCTATGCTTACCACCGCCAATGAGCACACAGCGGCTGAAGATGATATCAGAGCAAGAGGTGGAAATATTGATGCTTTGACTCAGGCCAAAAAGACACCCCGTTCTGAAAAGAAGGCTACTCCTGAGGCACAGCCAAAACCCAAAGAAGTAAACACAACCTTTGGACAAAATAATGGCAGCAAATGGAAAGGAAGAAGCACATAACCAATCTCATATTCTAAAGAAGAGTGGGAAAAGATAAAGTCGGAAAACTGTGTCCACCATTCGCAATTTGGGAAGCCTACCCATACAAATGCGCAGTGCCGCCTCAACAAGCACATGAAGGGCACTGCAGGATCCAGAAATAAAGGAAAGAATTCCAAGAGGAAATTCAACAAGCAAAAGCCAGAAGCTGAGAAAGAAGAAAGTGAATCGGACACTGATGATAAAATCCAGGAACAACAGCGAAAAGGTGAGCCAAAATTCCCGAGAGTTGAAGGAGAATGTAACCTAACTTTCCTGGCAACTCCCTCAGCAAAACAGGCGAAAAGAACACTTCGAGAAATCAACGCGGTTGTTCGTCCAACACCAAAGTACTTGAAGTATTCAAATACGCCAATTACCTGGGATCAGTCAGATCATCCCGAAAACATCCCAGAACCCGGCACGCACGCTTTGGTCGTAAGCCCTATTGTTCAAAACACTAGGCTCAAAAGAGTGCTGTTGGATGGAGGATCTAGTATCAACATTATGTACCTGAGTATATTGAAGCAGCTACACATTTCCGAGACCTAGCTCAGGCACAGTAACATACGTTTTCATGGTATTGTTCCTGGCAGACAAGCACATTCCCTAGGAGAAATTTCCCTAGACGTAACCTTTGAAAAAAGAGAACACTTCCGCCAGGAAAAAATCTCATTCGAGGTGGTGCCGTTCGAGAGTGTTTATCACGCAATACTCGGACGTCCTACTTTCGCCAAATTCATGGAAAGATCGTGTTATATCTATAACAAGCTGAAGATGACAAGGCCAAAAGGAGGAGTAATCACCATAACTGGAGATTACAAATTGGCGAACGAGCTGGAGAAAGGAAATGTCCTTTGCGCCGAACAGGTGATTCAGAAGGAGGAATTGAAGGAGCTAGCTAAAGAAGTATCACCGACAGAAATGCCGGCAAGAAAAGAAAGCCGGAAGCCGACAGATAGCTTCAAAGCCTCGGAGAATACAAGAGAGGTTATCCTAGATCCCAAAGATCCGACAAAGTTTGTCGTAGTGGGGACTGGGATGAGTGACAAATAGGAAGACACGCTCATCAAGTTCCTATGTGAGAACTGAGACAATTTTGCCTGGTGTCCTGCTGATATGCCAGGTGTGCCCAGGGAACTTGCTGAGCACCAACTCAAAGTAATTCCAGGATCAAAACCCGTGAAACAAGGTCTCCGTCATTTTGATGGAAGAAGACGGAAGACTATAGGCAAGGAAATTATCCGGCTTTTAGCAGCTGATTTTATCCGGAAAGTTATACATACTGATTGGTCTACGAACCCAGTATTAGCCCCGAAGAAAGACAATATTGTTCTTAGGATGTGTATAGATTACACCGTCTTGAACAAATTATGTCCAAAAGATAGGTCCGTGTTACCGCGAATCGATCAAATAATAGACGCCACTGCTGGCTCTGAGTTTTTATGATTTTTGGATGCTTATTCCGGGTACCATCAAATACGTATGAATGAGGAGGACCAAATAAAAACTTCCTTCATAACCCCGTATGGAACGTACTATTACATAACCATGTCTTTTGGCCTAAAGAACACCAGCGCAACTTACCAGTGTTGCATGCAAAGATGCTTGTATAGTCAAATTGGCAAAAACGTCCATGTTTATGTGGACGACATTGTCGTAGTTTCCAAGGAAAAAGATACGCTCCTTGAAGATCTATGAGAAACATTCGAAAATTTGCGCACTTATAAGATGAAGTTGAATCCATTAAAGTGCGTATTCGGGGTTCCCTCAAGAAAGCTTCTGGGTTTTATCGTTTCTCACAGAGGAATAGAAGTAAACCGAGAAAAGATCAAGGAAATCTTGAACATCACAACGCCTATGTGCCTAAAATATGTCCAAAGACTGACGGGTTCTGCAGCCGCTGTTAGCAGGTTTATAAGCCGGCTAGGTGACAAAGCTCTGCCATTATACAAATTGTTGAAGAAATCCGACAAATTTGAATGGACAGAAGAGGTGGACAAAGCATTAACCCAGCTGAAAGAAACCTTGATGAAACCTCCGATTTTGGCATCACCAAAAGACGAAGAACCCATGTTACTGTATCTAACAACAACAAACAGGGTTATCACTGTAGTGATAATCGTGGAAAGACAGAAAGACGAACAAAGTGTACCAGATCAACATCTGGTGTATTATGCCAGCGAGGTATTCTCCGAGTGAAAGCAAAGGTATCCACATTATCAAAAACTGGCATATGGCGTGTTTTTTGCATCTCGAAAACTCCGTCATTATTTCCAAGGACATTCCATAACAGTGGTAAGTAAAGCACCAATAGGGGATATTATCAACAATGCAGACGCAACTGGCCGAGTTGCCAAATGGGGCATTGAGCTCGCTGCGTTCGACATTAAGTACTAACCCCGGATGGCAATTAAATCCCACGTGTTGGCAGATTTCGTCGCTGATTAGACAGAAGCAATAGAAAACACACCAATGCCGGAGTCGGAATATTGGATCATGCATTTTTATGGATCCAAAATGAAAGAAGGCGACGGAGTTGGTGTAGTGCTTAAATCTCCAAAAGGTGACATAATGGAATATGTATTACAAATACATTTCAACGCCAGCAACAACGTGGCAAAATACGAGGCTTTGCTTCATGGCTTGCATATTGCAAAAGAGATAGGCATCAAGCATACACTTTGTCATGGTGACTCAGACTTGGTGCAGCATCAGCTAAACCAAACATGGGATGCCAAAAGCCCCATTATGGCAGAATATTGGAGAACTGTGGACGAGTTTTCCATTTGCTTCATAAGATTTGAGGTACTTCATATCAAAAGGGAAGGTAATTGGAACGCGGATGCATTAGCCCGTGTGGGCTCGGAAAGAGTGAAAATCCTACCACCTGGTGTGTTTGTCCAACATTTGCATGAACAATCAATAAAAGACGGAGATGTTGATTATCCTCTCGTTTCCGAGTCAATAGAAGTTCTGCTTGTTAACCCGGATTGGACAATTCCATACATAAATTTCTTAGTTGATCAGAAGTTCCTGGATGGAGTAGACGAAGTCTTGCAATGACAAATACGACGCCGATGCAAAGGATACACGATAATCAATGGTTGCCTGTATAAACGCAGTACTATCGGAATTTTTCAGCGGTGTATTTCACCAGAAGAAGGACGAGAAATTCTGCAAAAAATCCACGCAGGAGATTGCGGACACCATGCTCAGTCAAAAAGCATAGATAAAAAAGCATTCCGCGCAGGGTTTTTCTGGCTTACAGCCAAAGCAGATGCAGAGCACATAGTAAACACATGTGCCGGATGTCAGTATTATGCCAAGCAGACGAATATGCCAGCTCAAGCACTCAAAATTATCCCCATAACATGGACATTTGCGGTCTGGGGGCTAGATATGACGGGACCATTCAAAACTGCAAGAGGCGGATATACACATCTACTAGTTGCAGTAGGTAAGTACATCAAGTGGGTGGAGGCGAAACCCATAAAAAAACTTGACGGTGCGTTCGCCAGGAATTTCATCATTGACATAGTCATGAGATACGGCGTTCTACACAGCATAATCACGGATAACGGGAAAAATTTCTCTATTGGAGAGTTGGCAAAATATTGCCGACAAATGAGAATTCGTCTAGATCTTGCATATGTGGCACACCCACAATCCAATGGACAGGTTGAACGAATGAATAGTTCTATCCTGCAGGGAATACACCCAAGACTCGAATCTCCTCTTCATAGAGCAGCTGGAGCATGGGTAGAAGAATTACCTTATATTCTTTGGAGTATTCGAACGACGCCAAATAGATCAACAGGACAAACTCCGTTTTTCCTGGTTTATGGTGCAGAAGCAGTGCTTCCTACGTACATGCTCCATGATAGCCCAAGAGTGCTAGCATATGAAGACTCGGATGCCGAAAACGCACGACAGGATGCCGTCAATCTATTAGAAGAAGAACGAGAGCGTGTGCTACAAAGATCCGCCATTATCAGCAAGGATTGCGACGTTATCATAGTCGTAAAATCAAACACCGTTCTTTCAAACAAGGTGACTTGGCGCTAAGATTGGTGCAGGAAAGGAAGCACAAATTAGCCCCAGTTTGGGAGGGACCATTTGTCATCAGCAAGGCTATGAAAAATGGATCTTATTACCCTGTAGATATTCGGGATACGGAAGATGATCCTAAAAAACCGAATTGCAAGAGAAAGAGAAACATAGATGTAGAACTGGGAGAGACAAAGAGAGCCTGGAGCATCCAGCAGTTACGTCCCTTTTATACTTTGTTCAAATTCTATGTAAACATCTTTGATATCATGAAATAAAGTTGTCGGAATTCATGCATTTTTTATCTGCCTTGTTATTGTTCAAAGCATAGTACCGTCTTATCTATTTCCCAATGATCTTTCAAATTGCTTCAATGTTAACCCGAAGTTTTCCTGCGTGCTCGGAGTTATAAAACAAAATACTTTTCTGGCCTAAGGACTGTGCCTGCATTCCTGAGTTTCATACTTTTTCAAAATTCCTTGTTTTTCCTAAATATTGTCTGATTGTTTGTGTGTTGGGTCACTGGAATTAGTAAGTAAAAGTGCCTAAGTACAATCCATGATTCTGAGTTTCGACTGATAGGCTTGAACTCAGTCACTTGGCATGAATATCCAGTACTATTGAGCCATTTCAACACTAAGGACAGTTAAAACATATGAGCCAGAGAACTTAGAAGGAAAAGGAATTATAACCCAGAAAAATTTGCAAAGACTTAAATTTTACTGCAAAAGGGGGAATACTTGTTTATACAAAAGATAGAAAGCATTACAATTGATATTACATTGGAAGAATAGTAATGCTTCTATTTGTTCTCGAACAACTACTCAGGAATTAAGCGGCCTCCTCAGAATCCGAGTCCTCCTCGTCGCTGTCGCTGGGGTTCTCAGGAGTTGCCGGAATCTCTTCCTCCGGGTAGAAGGTCGAGATTGACACCATTTGAGCTATCTTGGTGGCATGCCCCTTCACAGACTTAAAAATGTCGGCTCTCAGCGCTTCCGTGTACCCTTGAGGGATACCGGTCGCAACACGCCAGGACTTCGCGGTGGTATAATGCATACACATTAGCCCAAGGGCCATGCGCGCACCATCGCGAGTAGCAGAGCGGAACCAGGACTCCTTCTGGTTCACCACCTCCTCTATTACCTCCGGAAGCTTGCTTACTTTCGAGAATTATTCTGCTTTGTCGGGAATGTGGTTGTTCACAAGCAGCATCCCCGCAGTCTTCAAGGCGGAGAAGATCTTCCCGAAAGCCCGGATTCTGTCAATCCGGGTAAGCAAGGGGTTCCCTTCTGTTTCAAAATAACAAGGAAAAGTAAGAAACACAAAGAAGGAGAAAAAATAAACATAATGTAAAAAGTATAAGGAGAAAACTCGGTAAAAGGAGGTAAAAACTTACCAAGAATCTTATCCATCTCAACGCCTTCTTCAAGGCATTGGTTGAGAGCATTCTCCAGGTCCCGGATAGTTGCTGCATCTTTCTCAGGTTGAGAAGATGCGCGGGACTCGGCAATCCCAATAGCCAGTTGGCTGGCCTCCAGGTCTTTCTGAAGCTTTACAGTCATAATGTAAAGCTCCGAGTTTTCCTTGCGGAGGTTCTCGGTGTTGCCAGCATCTTCAGCAATTTGTTTGGCTTTCGCCAAAGAAGCTGAAAAGCACGGAAAATGAAGAGTCTGAAACTCGAAAAATGACTTAATTTTTTTTTCTTCATAAAAACAACGGCGCGAAAATAAATTTACCTGCTGATTCCTTCAGCTGCTGCTGAACCGAGGCCAACTCCGAGTCTTTCTCATCAAGAATGCTAAGGAGAGTTTTAACCTCCTTGTTCTTGATGGTAAGCTTGTTGAAAACTTCCATGTTTATTGTCTCGGCAGTTTGCTGAAACATAGAAAAGGGAAAAGTCGCTTAAGTCAAAAAACAAGCAGGCATAAGAGAAAAGCATTAAGTCAAAAAGTATACATTTGTCTTAATACTTGGGGGCTAGAGGTATGTACCTGGCTCATTTTCTGCAAGCTTGCCAGATTCTCGGTAAATCGCTTGACATACTCTGCGAAGGTAATTCCGATATGGCAAAGGCCGTATTGTATGACCCGAGGCGAGAACACGTAATTATTCCTAACTATAAGTCCGCCTTGCGGCCAAGGGCGGATTAAGGGAGCATGAGCAAAGTGTTTCTTCACCCAGGGATGAATATATTTGTGTTCGTCGAAACAGTCTTCTTGCTTTACCTTGAACTCACTGTCAAAGTTCGGGATGTGCTCCTCCTTCGGGATGTTTGAAGGTCCACCTTCATCCGGCACCACCCTTTCCCTCGCATCCGACTCGGATGCAATGGGCTGGCTGGACTGCAAGGGATATTATGTTTCCCTGGCAGCCGAGTTTTCTTCCCCAGCCGTTGTCGGAGTATCTGGCTCCGCGGCGGGAGATGTCTTCAACCCTCTATGCGCAGCAGCTTTGTGCTTCTTTCGGCCTTTTCCCTTCAAGGTTGTAGGGGCAAGGCTAGAAAGGAAAAGGAAAAGAAAATCCGAGAAATGAGGTTCCGAGAAACAAAAAACATGTGATAAAAAACATACAAATGAAAAAGCATGGGAATTTTACCTGGAAGTTGCGACGGCTACGCCGTCAAGATCGATAACATCCTGAGTGGTGGATGGCTTCTTGCACTTCCGTCCTCCAGACTGAAAGTTGGCACGATCCAACTCGGCATCGGTAGAAAGCTCAGCCTCAGGAAGATTGAGAAGCTATAAAAAGAAACAAAGTCCCGAGTAAGGAAAAAATGCGAGAAAAAGAAGACTCAAGAAAATTCCCAAAGGGACAGAACTATACCTTTGGAGCTGGGTTTCCAGCATGGTACATTTGCCGGCTCTCCTCGTACTGGTCACGAGTAGAAACCAGTTGGTTTAGACGCTTCTTGAAGTCCTTTTTCGATAAATCTTTGTCTGTCGCCCTCATCGTGTCGTCAGGGCCCGTGTATTCACACATAAGCCGTTTTCCACGGAGAGCCAAAGGCTGGATCTGTCTCCCGAGCCAGCACAGAACGGTATCTGTGCCGGTCAGGGGAGGAGTGGCGGAAACAAGTTTGAGGATTCGCCTCTTGATCCTCATCAAATCTGGAGGCAGAGTCTGGACCGCGTCCACCGCCCAGTTATCTTGGGGAGTGGCCGCGGAATTGACAAAAGGCGGAATGCCCGTTTCCTTTCGGGAAACGGGACATCCGCATGACAAAAGAATGAGCCCGTCCAAAATTTGACGGACTCGGATGTTTTGATTTTCGGAAACCAATCTTCCCTAAACCTACGAAGAGTAAAGGAGATGGTCCCGCAAGTTGAGAGGGCTCCCTCAGAGGGGTTGAATTTTACCCCAAAACAGTATTGCCAGAAATCTAGGCGGAGTTCTATCCCTAGATAACCCTCGAATAGGGCCTAGAATCCGGCTAAATAAAGTATGGAATTTGGTGGTAGGTTGTGTGGCTGGATCCTATAGTGATCTATGACCTGAAGGAAAAGGCGGATGGCGGAAATCCCATACCTCTATTGACGTGAGAGGCTAGGATAACCCGTTCACCGGCTTGCGGGGACGGATCGGTGTCGTCCTCGTTGTACCGCCATTTGTCCTTTACGATGAACCCTTCCTTTTCTAGTGTCGGGAGGAGGGAAGGAACCACATTGCAGTGGCTCCAATTCCCGGAGTTTTCCTCCCCTTCGTCTTCACCTCCGGCGGTGGCGGAAGCAGCGACCTCCTTGCCGCCGGGAGTAGTGTTTTCCTCCGCGGGCTCGGAGAAGGGAGGCGGAGGAGGAGCGGTAGAAGTTGACGGCGGCGCGTTTCCAGCCGAGGGAGGCAGATCCCCGTGGGCCGGCTTGCTGGCGGCCCCCTCCGGCGTGGTCGCCGCAGTGCGGACCGTGGAGTCGAGGAGGAGGTCCATGTTGTTGATTATGCTCTCAATGTCCACGGTGGCGCTCGCCATGTCTGAGGCACGGGGAGAATCTCCGTCGACCATTTTTCGGTGGCGCGGACGAGAAGTTGAACCTCCAATGGTTTGGTCCTGGGAAGGGCTCGGGGGCTAAGTTCTCCGTGTTCTTTCGAGCTCGGGCTCTGGATGCTAAGCTGGGGCACTGGGGCGTGAGGAGGAAGAAGAAGCAGAAGAAGAAACGAAGCCTCTGATATGGCTATTTATAGTTTGGTGCGTGGAGATTAGCTCCAACGGCTATTTTGACCGTTGGATGCGCGACGCGTGTCACGCCCGAAATTTCCGGGAAATGAGGGGACGAGGTGATAATTTTTTATCTCCTCGTTTCCCGCGAGAATCTGTCAGAGGATACGTTTTAGGGTTTTGACTAAACCCAAACGTCCGTGATGTCAGCAGGATTTCATCGCTGATGTCACGAGGTTCCTTCTCTGCGAAGTCTCGTGGAAGAAAAGCCGGACTTTGATAAAATCCAAGTTTGGAGTTAAGAGATTTTGGGAAAAAGAAGAATCAAGCCAAAACGCCGATATTTCTCGGAAAAGAGTGCAAGTCGACAAAAGGCGGCAGAATGAAGTCTTAATCCTTCTTGGGGGCTGCTGTCGGATATATACGGATTAGGGGTATGTCCGGCATTGGCCTAAAGAGCCGGATTACCGGGGTGGCCTGTTGGTAATGGATCACAGTCCATTGGGCGGCCCAGTAAGCTGATGCGTAGGAAGCCGAATTCTAGAAGAATCCAGACCACGGCCCAAAGTGGTGCGGCTTGGAGGAGAAGACGGATTCCTTACTTCCCAAGTTAGATGCTTTCCGTAGTATTCTAGGTTTCCTTTCTGTAACCCCTAATCCGGCTATCTATATAAACTCGTACGGGAGAGAAGATAGAAAACAATTAGCTAGAAGCCAACTCGCCGAGAAGTTGATCCTCGCTGAGTTAGCGAAACTATACTCACATTGTACTTTGTATACTTCAGGCTTCAGCCCTGATTTAGTGAGATTGCAGGAGTAGAAGCGCCGCCTAGTTGTGTCGTACCGAACCTGGGTAAACTTTATGTTCTCGTTTGTCGTACTACCACGTCCCCCACGACTCTACCCATAGGCTCATGGCACCCCCGTCTATGATCCTTACTACGATGTCTCGACATGCGGTGAAAACTACTGGAGGGATTTTGGTAGGCATTAGTTTGGACACCTTTGAGGTAATCTTCTAGGATATTAGGAAATTCCCAGTTAGTGTGGTAGCAAAAGTGAGGAAAACAGGAGTCTGCTGTAGAATTACAATGGTGTATGGATCCCCCTATGAGGTAACCAAACAGGACTTCCTCTCTGAGCTTCATGAGCTCTTCATAGATTGGGAGGGACCTGCAATCATTGGAGGAGATTTCAATTTGCTTAGGGGAAATGAAGATAAAAGTAATGGTGTAGTTAACTACAAGTGGGTGGACAAGTTCAATAAGTGGATTCACTTGTGGTGCTTGATATAAATTGAGCTAGTAGAAAGAGCTTACACCTGGAGTAACAACCAGGTGGATAGTGTGATGAGCATAATAGATAGGGTTTTCAATAATACTGCTTTTGAAAATCTTTACCCTTTAGCTACTATTAGAGCCCTACCCAGGGTGGGCAGTGATCATACTCCCATCCTGTGAAATTCTGGTGAAATGACCACCCCTAGACAAAGTAGTTTTAAATTTGAAAAATGGTGGCTTAGTAGGCCAGACTTTCTTGGGGTAGTAAATAAAGCTTGGAACTATAGACAGGTAGGCAAAAGCAATGTTGACATTTGGAAGAAAAGGTTAAGTTTTTTTAGGAAATCGGCCAGAGGTTGGAATAGAAATATTGATGCCGACATCAGAAAAAAGAAAAAAGCTCTTATGGAAGAGTACGATTCTCTAGATATTAAGGCAGAATCACATGATATAGATACAGAGGATAGGAATAGGTTAGACAACATCTTGCTAGAGCTAAATAACTTTTGGCTCATAGAAGAAATTAAGGCCAAGCAGAGATCTAGGGATAGAGACATTAGGGAAGGGGATAGGAACACTGCATATTTCCATGCAGTGGCTAACCAGAGGAGAAGAAGCAAGCTGATTAGTGTTCTAGAAGGACCCATGGGCCCTGTTACTGAAACTAGAGATATGCTAGAAGTGGCTACTGATTTTTATAAATACCTTTTTAAAAAAGAAAGTAGGCCAGCGATTGGCCTAATGGATGCCTTTTTCTCCATTGAAGATAGGCTTTATGCAGAAGAAAATCTTAGTTTAGATGAGCCCTTCACCTCAGAAGAAGTTAAGGAAGCAGTTTTTGGTTCCTATTCTGATGGAGCCCCTGGACCATATGGTCTCCCTTTTATTTTCTATCAGAAGTTTTGGGACATTATCTGTCATGATCTGCTCAACCTCTTCAGTGATTAGTTTATTGACAAATTAGATATCTTTAGGCTTAATTTTTCTATGATCACCCTGATCCCGAAAGAGGAAGGAGCTAAAATCTTGAAGAAGTTCAGGCCAATTAGTCTCCTCAACTGTAGCTTTAAATTTTTCACTAAAGTCCTTAATAATCGTCTGGCTAAAGTGATTGACAAGCTGATCTCTCCCTGTCAATCTGCTTTCATTAAGGGCAGATTTATCCTGGAGAGTGTAGTGACTGCCCATGAAGTGATTCACGAAGTCCACAGGAGCAAGTCTCAGGGATTAGTGCTTAAGATATACTATGAGAAAGCTTATGATAAGGTCAACCTTGACTTCCTCTATGAAATACCGGAAAAAAGTGGATTTAGCCCTTTTTGGATTAGGATGATTAGGCAAGTAACTCAGAATGGTTCAGTAGGGGTTAAGATTAATGATGTAGAGGGCATTTTCTTCCTAACAGGCAAAGGCCAGAGGCAAG
>JAPCYS010001129.1:0-60243 GCA_028641055.1 Alopecurus myosuroides | reverse complement strand
CCATGGCTCGGTTTCCTCGCAGTTTGTTATTATGTAGTGCCTCATTTGATTAAGAGCTTCCAAAGAGTGATTCACGGCAAAACCTTTCTTGGAGTAATCAACTGCACTCATTATGCTAATCCCTGTTGGTGCCTCATCTGTAGCTCCATGCATGGCGTTCGGACTGACTTATTTTTGTAGGCGAGCCTTTAACGAATCGACTGCAGAACGTCATGCACTCTTCAAGTATGCACCCCTCTGCAATTGAACCTTGGATGAGCCTTGTTACGTACATATCCCTTCAACGTACGCAGGTATCTCTCAACCGGATACATCCACTATACTGTACAGGCCCTGCAAACCATGCTTCTCGAGCTAGATGAATTGGGAGATGCATCATAATATCAAAGAAAGCTGGTGGATATATCATCTCTAGCTGACATAGAATTACTGCAATTTGTTGGTCCAAATCAACAAATCCTCACCCCTTAACTCCTTGGAGCATAAAATCGGGAAAAGAATTTACTGAGCTGAAGCAATGGGGTAAGGACATTCTCCGGCAGAAGCTTGCGCAACGCAATAGGAAGAAGTTTCTGTAATATAACATGGCAGTCATGAGTTTTGAGTCCACTAAACTTGCACTGCTCGAGGACCACACATCGCTTAATGTGTGAAGCATAGCCATCAGGCATCCGTATGCTCTGCAGAAACTGATCAGCATTATCTTCTCTTCCTTTGAAAAGCATACACGCCTTTCTTAGTTTGTACTTATCCTTACTGGCGGGCTTTGCGTGCTGATCCTCCCTAATTTTCAAAAACTCCAAATCTAGACGAGCCTTCGTACCATCCTTTGTTTTCCTATCCATCTCAAGCAAAGTACCCAGAATGCTGTCACAAATGTTCTTCTCGATGTGCATAACATCCAAATTGTGCCTCACGAGCAAGTGCTGCCAATACGGGAGCTGGAGACACACTTTTCTTCCGCCAATTGTGCCAGGGATTAGTTTCCGGTCGCTTTCTCTTATTTGACCGCCCAAATGGTTCATGTTGAATGCTATCAAGCTCCCTTTAGAACTTCAATGCCTGTAAGTGGCACCGGGGGCTCTATGGTCTGGCTTGTTGTTGAACATAACCTTGTTTCGACGCCATTTGTGTTGTTTCCGTAGAAACGTCGTGTCCCATGTAGCAATGCTTTCTACCAAACCGGAGCCATAAAAAGTCTGTATGCTTGTGGCAGTAAGGGCATGCTAGCTTGCCTTTTGTGCTCCAACCACTCAGCATTGCGTAAGCCGGGTAGTCATTGATGGTCCACAACACGCATGCATACAAACTTGAAATTTTGTTAGTTGCAGCATCATATGCTTCAACACCATCCTCCCATAGAACTAACAGTTCATCAATCAAAGGCTGTAAGTACACATCAATGTTATTTCCTGCTGACTTTGGTCCTGGAATAATCATTGACATTACCAGTTCTCTTGTTTCATACACATCCATGGTGGCAAGTTATATGGGATCAGAATGACAGGCCATGTAGTGTGTGATATACTCATGAGCCCAAAGGGGTTGAATCCATCTGAAGCAAGGCCAAGCCGAACACTGCGAGCATCTTTTGCGAATTCTTTCTTACTATATCTTTAATCAAGGCTTTTCCAGGCCTTTGAATCTGCAGGATGCCTTATTATGCCATCATCTTTACATTTCTCCTTATGCCATTTCATATCAGTTGACATATCTTCTGTCATGTCCAGCCTTTGCAGTCTTTGAATGAGTGGGAAATACCATAGAACTTTTCTGTGGCACTTGCTTCTTTGATTTACGGATCGATGAATCAGCTTTGTCTACGGTTGGACTTGATTTCCATCGAGACGTATGACAGACAGGGCATTCTTGGGCATCAGCATGCTCATTACAGAATAGCACACAATCATTATAGCACGCGTGTATCTTCTTGTAATCCAGTCCAAACTCTCGAATGACCTTCCTTACTTGTGCGAGATTAGTAGGAATGCAGTGACCCTTTGGCAGCACCTCCGTGAACATCCGCAGCATTAAGTCACATGCTCTGTTGGTCATCCCAGACACGCACTTGATTTGGTAAAGCTTCACAATGGAAGATATCTTTGTGACCTCCTCACAACCTGGGTACAACGATGTTTTTCCCTCTTCCAATAGTTTGTAGAACGCCTTTGCAGATGCATTTGGCTCCTGTTTCATTCCATCACCGCTCGTGTCTCCTGCATTACTTCCCACTTTTGTGGCCTTATCAGAGTATCGAGCATGTCACATATCCCTTCACCACCACCTTCATCGTCTTCATCATCAGAATCTTCAGTCATGTTGTCCTCCTCGGGTTCACCATGGGATACCATTTTTTGTAGGACGGATCCATCCCATTCTTAAGCAAGTGCATATGGATCTCCTTTTTAGTTTTCTGAGCATTATTCAGACATTTCATACACGGGCAAAAGTTTCTTGCGTCTGGTTCAGCACCATCAAAACTAAGTTCCAAGAAACTCTCGATGCCACTTTGCCACTCCACAGAATCTCTATCCTTCTCCATCCAGCTCTTGTCTTGTGACATTTTGCGTTATCTCCGTTTAGCCGGTCTTGTAAAAAAAGGAGCAGCATTAGTTCACACAAAAGTATTTCGAACAACAAATACGTCAGAGAGACAGGCATACTGGTCTTTCAAGTAAGTAAGAATTGCAGGGGATTACATTAGACATTACTTCACAACACAGCGTTCGATTGAAACTAACACTTACACCTGAAACTGACATGGCTATGAAAATATAAAACCTAGTTCGTACCTGAATTCCTGACATTGCTATGAATATTAAACTAACACTTACAACTGAAACTAATAAAACAGACACGCATATGTGAACACAAGCAGCTAGTCTATCTGACAGCAATTGCAATCGCCATTAACTTCATCGAACCGGCAGGATGGAAACCAAGGATTTCATCATTATTGGTACAAACCTTGTAATTGCGTCTGACGAGCGGCGGAAGCAGCGGTTGAGTACAAGTCGCGGGGCGCGTTGGCGGCAGTTCAATAGTTTACGCTAATCGAGTTCGGATGGCGGCGAGGTAATAGTGGCGGATTGATCGTCGCGCAGGGCCGATACGGCGGCGAAGTCGCCTGAGAACGGATAGAGCGGCGTTGTCGTGTGGGGGCAGGGCAGTTTGGAGGAGACCGGCGACAAACGTAACCCTTTCGCTCGCCCAATGGCCCAACCGGAGTATGGGCCTATTAATTGTACAATTTGTCTTCACAGCCCATTTGCCTTGTGAACAATATGGTTTTTCCCTTGGCAATAACGTTCAAGTATTATAAAATGCTCTATTATGTTTTACTAGTTTCATTTTATGATTAAATTAATTCATTTCGAAATACATTGTTGTGTTAATATTCAACACTAGTCGGAAAAGCCCTGTTATTGGTGTGGTTTTTCTTCAGTTTCTGGCATGAAACTCGTACGCCCCTGCTATCTAGGTGTCCCACTGGCGTGTTTCTGGAATCGACACAGGTTATACTACATGACCATTGGCGTTGATGTCATAGTCCACATCACTATCCTATAGAAATCGGTAAATAAAAAGGTATGTAATATTGACTAGAAGCGCACAAATGGTATTCCAATTATGATATAACATAACAAGCATTAAAAAAAAAACCGCATAAACATTCAAAGATTCAACCAGATAGTACTCAACATTAACATGTAATCTAAAAGTTCGCATAAAGCTAGAACTCTCAGCTACAACCACGATTACCTACTCATCATCTGACTGAATAATGACAACATGTGATCATCAGTAGGGAGCTATGGGAACATCATCTTCGGTGTCTTCAGCATCGTCAGGTCGATCGTAGAGGAAGTAGGTGGACACATCACCTTCATCGAGATAGAATGTCAATCTCCCTGTTGGATCCATCTCGTAGCGTTCCACAAGCTGGCCCTATTGCTGACCACTGAAGTATGTTTTCCATCCTCATGTGTGACTACAACTTTGTGCTGGTGCTCTGGCACTCTCAAGCTCACCAAGTTCACCTCGAGAGTTCTAGGGTGGTCCAAAATTGCAACTTGAAATGCTCCAAAAGTCACGCCTGAATCTGCAAGGTAGGATCTGTAAAAAAAAAGAAGTACACATTTTTAGTACAAATTTATTGTCAGTTTTCAAAAAGTAGATTGACCGAAAGTATATACCAATCTGTTTTCAAACCCCTCTGGTAGAACAATGGTAAATTTCTTGTTCATGCACTCCTTGTAGCCACACTGTTCACATACATCCATTGCCTGCGGTGGTGCGTTCCATACACTGAATTCAGATACACATCTAACCATTTACCATTCAAAAACCAACTTAAAATCTAACAATGTACATCTAATTTGGTGGTGAATAAACTTAAATCTAACAATGAAAATCTAATTTCTAAGTCGATCTACATCTAAAATCACAATAATAGGGCTCCTTTGATTCATATGATAGGAAAAGTGTAGGGATAGGAAACTTGTAGGATTGGTATGGTATGGCCAAATGATTCCTATGAGAAGAGTTTTTCCTTTGATTGTGTGAAGGACTTTTTCCATGAGGTTGGACCTCATGTTCTTTTCCTATAGGATTTGTACTACAAGATTTCTACAGGAATATTTCCTATAGGATATGATCCTGTGAATCAAACAAGCAATATACGAAAAATTCCTATAGGATCTAATCCTACAAAATTCCTATGGCATTCCTATGAATCAAAGAGGCCTCATCTAACATATAACTCAATCTACATCTAAACCTAACAATGAAAGGTACGGCGGCCGGGGAAACTTACCTGCGGCGCGAGGACGACGGTGGCGGTTGCGGCGGCGTTTGTCGCGGCGTCGTTCCGCCGGGTGTCGGTGGGGGATCTGGGGGCGGAGAGGGCTAGCCGTGGCGGCGGGGGGGAATCGAGGGGTGGAGAGGGAGAGGACTCGAGTTCGTGTGTGTAGCAGTTGGTGTGCGTGTAGCAATCGATTAAATTAGAGTATAAACGGTTTTCCTCAAAATTTTCATCATGTGAATGTGCCTCCACATTTGATCTTTCGTAAATTGGTCCTTAATGATGAAGCCAATGATAAACCGTGCCCACCACATTTGATTCCCTCATCCTGGTTAAATGTTGTTGCACCGTGGTGTCGCATGCTGGTGGTCGGTTCGTCCGGTGGTTGCGAGGCACTTAGGCGACGGATCGTCAAGGATGGTGGTGAGGGTGTGTTTGGGTGAAATCCTTGTCGGAGTACCGATATTAGAGCGGTGTCGCCATCGGGTGGCATCCTCCCTTCATGAAGGGCATCGCGTCTACCCTGCATCCGCCGCCCCGATGTGCCGGGGGAAACCCTAGAAGCGCGACTATCCATGTTGAAGGTGTTGATTGGTATTTGATGTCCCGGTGCTAGCAGCTTGGTTGTAGTTTGTAGGTGGGCGCAGTGGTCGTTTCGTCGATCCACTTGCGTCTCCTTTTCTTTTCTTCTTTTGCGTTTATTGGTTGTCGCCTCAGCCGGCGTTGTATCAAAACTGTTGCACCGGCTGGTTGCTATATTAATATAGCGTTGATTCAACCTATTTCGCCAGAGCATGGGGAGAATATCCTGTGATACTAGCCCTCTTGCATGCTACCATGGTACCGTTTCGAATAAATGAAGTTTTGGTGATTCAAAAAAATCTAGGAAAAATCACGAGTAGAGTTACTACAATGCGTAATAATTTTATGTCGAGATACGAAAGTAATATTGACTAACCAAAAAGACAAATCCAAATGTGAATATATAGTGCATATTTGCTGATTTATACTTTTTGTTTCCCAATGTGTAGGTCGAATTTGGACCTGTTTTTTTTTTACATTATGTACACAAATTCTTTGGGAACATTAATAATTTTTTCCGGAATTTTATGAAACATCTATAGTTGATTTTTTAAAATGGTAGCATGGGAGAACAAGGGGCTAGTATCACTGGATATTTTTTCCATTGAGCATGTGTGGTTTGCACCCTTGTTTACATTTTTATGAGTCATAAAATCCAATATGGTAAAGCAAAATGGTAAAGCTCAGCATAAAAAACAAAATGACATCATGAAAGTAGTAAAACTAAAAGAACATAACATTTAAATTGTGTGAGAATTCAACAATCTAATATAGAGTCTTAACACGGTTTTTATATTGTAGCAACGGGGCTGCATGCATATAGTTGCACACAGAAACCATCAATATCACTGCATTCCTATTACAGACCAACTTCAGGGACATGGGTAGCAAACAAGTAGAGCCCTTCAGCGCACTGGTATAGCAATAACAGCATCTTGTCACCTGTTTGAGACGACTTTCCTTCGCCATGAACTCTTTCCACCCGCTGACGCACAAGCGACCATCAAGATCAGAAATGAATATGTCGATGTCACCTCAGTTCTCGGGTAGCAAACAATAGTGATTGTACCATTTCTTGCCATATGTGCAGGAATCAGACGGCTTGGGATTTTCTGTTGCATGCAAAGACTTATAGTCAAGAAAAAAGCTATCGGGAAATAATCATGTTAAAAGAAAGGAAATTAAATAGAACAAGTGTACACGTATTACTTTGCGCATAGAGAAGATGTGTTCTTAAAGATTTACCACGTGTTTATTGAAGTTCTCGCTGTTTGTCCAATTCAGAGTATGCAACACCCCGACAACCAATTCTGCTTCCTATACTCTCCAGCCTGTGGAATAGAACAGTGTAATCCAAGTTTTCAACAGCGTCGATCACCGTCTCCATCATCCTCCAGTTAATCATGGTCCCATCAGTGCTAGAGAGTGAGTCAACAATGTGACGCCTCTCAGGGGACAACGTGGTAGTATGCTGTAAAAATGTAATACGCCTGAAATTTGGATTACACATGCCACAACCAAGTAATATATTAATGTTTATGTGCACAACATAATTTTTTGTATTAAGTAAGAACTTACACGGATGGATGATTGGGTCATTTCCGGTTATGACCTCAGTTTGGCCTCTTTGTGTGTCGGTCTCGAAAAAAAGCTCCATACCAACTTCAAGTTTTAAACCCTACTAAATTCTTTCCAGTAATTTCCCTTCAGAAAGGTTATCCCGTCGATGTTGCTAAGCTCAACTATAAACGAGAATCCTTCCTTGGTAATCAGTGTGGCTTGAAAATTTCTGTCCTCCATAGGGAAAACAGCATGCATTCTAAGAAATATTGTCTGATGTAGCAGGGGATCACCTAAATAAGAGCATGTATTTTATTAAATTATGAGCCAGTAGTAAATTGGACTTACTAAAAGTAGATATATCCTACAAGAGTAGCTATTTGTACTTTTTCCTATAATTGGACATTGAAGCAATAGTCCTGTACTGCAAATAACTGAACATGCACTCATAGTTTCAGAATGGTACCCTTCAAGTATTGAAATTGCATGTAGTAGTTCATAAAAAAAAACACGTCCATAACTACTAGAGATCACAGTCCCAAAAAATTTGCTAGCTAGATCAGCTACGTATATTAAATCAATGATTAACATATGACACAATGAGTACTAGCTAGGACTGGTAGATATGCTACGTATATTACATGTGAATAATCACGAAAAATCCAAATCCAATTTGTACATGAGTAGATTAGAATCCTTACCGTCTTCTTCTCAAATCCCTACAAGGGTTATGACGAAATAATCAGTCGTCATGTCATCACTGCCACACATCCTAGTTTGTCAAAACAAACTGGACACTGCGAGAAAAAACGAAAAAAGATCAGATCTGGTGTGATAATCACGATCAAAGATGCAAAATGATGCGTAAGATCAAGTTGGCACGTCTTTGTTGGCTTCATGATCGAAGTGGAGGGTGCGCCGGCCGGTAGACTCAAAATTAGGTCAAACTTGTCGGAAGGGCAGGCGGCGGCGAACACGTGGCGGGGAGGCGTGTGAAGTCGGCGGTTTTCTGTGGAGAATGATTACACGCACGCTGCCTTAGGTCAGGCCGTAGACTAGCTGTTTTTGATGGGACAAATCGTGGGCCGTGCTGACCATTGTGTAGGTTTAGTAGATTAAAAATAGGTTTATTAGTTTGGGCCCACAAACGAGTGAGTACTATGGGACAAATCGTGGGCCGCGCTGGCCATTGTGTAGGTTTAGTAGGTCTATGTACACACGGCACAGGTGCTTCCCAATTTTTTCTATCGATTTCATACGGAAACCACTTCGAGTCTGCTCCGTACAGAATTAATTTAATACTCCCTGTACTTCCATTCGTATTACCACTACATCTCTTCCAACCGCTGCACTCAGTCTTTCTTCTTCCATCCGCTCCCCTCTCTTCTTCTTCCAAGAATGGACGAACAGAAGTATTTCTGCCGCACGATTAAGGTCCCATCCATGGCGAGGAAAGCATCGACGTCACGTACACCAACGACCCTTCCGAGGTGCAGCGTGTCGTAGACATGTACGAGCAGTGGATTGATAGCGGAGAAGAAAGGTTCATGGGGCTCGATTTCCGAGTACACATCCCACAAGGTTGATATCTTGAAGAAGGTCGCCGTCCTTCAGCTTGCATTACGCCGCCACGTCCTGGTGTACCATCACTCCAGTTAAAGTCATTTTCCTCTTGTTTTCTGCAACTAGTACTCATCTGCTCGCCATGTTCTTGTGATTGCTATTTGGTTATTCCTGGTTCTTGTGATTGGTGTACTACTACTTTTTTCCTCTTTTTTTCGGCAACTAGTACTCATCTAGATATTCTGCAACTAGTACTCATCCAACATGCATGCGTAACAGTTTTCTCACGCACTTTTTTTCGGATAGGAGGGAGTAGTACTTTTCTAAACTCTTGTTACTTGTGTACTTCAGTGGTGACTGGTGGCAATTGCGAAGCTGGCTGATCTTTTTCGTTTTGGCGGCGTCAATTTGCAAGTGTTGACACCAACAACGACAAGAAAATGTTTGCGAGAACCTGGAATTTTTCTATTCCAAAAGAAAATTATGAGGATATCCAAGATATAACTTCATGTGTTCAAAGAAAGAAAGTTGGATGGCTACCATGGCAGCAAAATTTATTGATCCCGTCTACAAAAACATGAAGAAGAAGGATTACCGGTGGCACAGCTACTGGGACAACCAAATAGACATGGAACACATCACCTATGCTGCAATTGATGGGTTCCTCTCCCTAGAGTTGTACCGTAAGCTCAAACCCATGAGTGACGCCAAGAAGGCCGAGGAGGGAGGCAGATCAAGGAGGGCGAGGGCGACCCACACTTGGCACTAGATCACCTGCTGCGGCGTAGTATATATGCTACTTTGTTCTTTGTAATTAGTATATGTAAAATTATTCGAGTAGTACATATGCTACTTTTGAGCTATGGATTAATCTTGGTACTTTTGTTCATATTGCAAGTGCTATACTAAATAGTAGTGCAAAATTATGCTTACGTGAAGTCTGGTTTGAACTCAATGACAACTCTCCCTCGCTGGCGGTGTTCGAGTAGTTCCTCCTCGAGGCAGAACTAGTCCTGCCGCCATTCTCCTTTGGGTGGTTCGACGACTAGGGATGTCAAGATGGAGTTTGTTATTCCTAAGAGGCACCAGCATCTGTGGCGACGCGGCTCTGATCTTTGTTTAGGAAAGGCCTTCTCTTGTGTTTTTGGTTTTTGAGTCTGTGGGACAGTTCTCGGACTAGCCGGTGTGGAGTGGTGTAAGTGATAGTGTTGCTCGCAACGAACTGTCAAGTTCATGTACTCAACCACTATCTCCTATAAAAATCAGGTGCCAATTGCGTGCCCTCCAAAAAGAAAACAACTCTTTTCAATATTATAAGCTCTGCTAAACGATAACATAAAAAGGACATAATGTTTCACATAGTGCATCATGCAGGAGTACTGGAATCAACACATAGTTTAAACAAAAGAAACATTGTCTCCATGGGATCAGGTATGAGTGGAATGAGTCTATTCACCTTACGGAAGGTGACTTGTTCTCCCTCCCACTCGTACCTCTTCCCGTGACACCTTAGCACATCCTGTCTACGCATCTTGATGTAAAGATACGCGGAGTCTCCCTCTTCGTGAGACTGGACAATGCCCAGTTGGTAGTACCCAAACTTGCTAAGGAGTACACGCGAAACCATGAAAGACGATGGTCGCTGGTTCGGCTTTACCACAGCTTGAAGAACAAAGTCGGTGTGCACCCCCTTTTGCTCCTTTAGCTGAAGTATCACCAGATTGGAGACATGGACGTTGCAAGCTGATTTTTCATCAACATTTGGTGATGTTGGAGGTACTTCTTCAACATCTTCATCATCTTCTCCAGAGCCTCCATCCCCACAACCATGACCATCTGACAAGGCCAGTCCGCCATCAGATGACTCTTCTTCAACTCTCGGCTCCTAAATCTTGCGGATCAAATTACCCAAGCTATATTCATTGAATTTTAATTAAACAAAGTACAGAGTGTACAATTATTACAAAATGAGATATAAAATTAAAGTTGAAATAATGTGAAGATTACTGCCCAAAAAAAGGTTGTAACACCATAAATAGGAGAATCTAGGATGATAACACACTATACAATTATTTCAACATTAGATATGAAGTTGCAGTTGTAATTATTACATGATGAGATATAAAAATGGCATTTGAACTAATGTAAATAACAGTTGAGAAATAACAGAATAATATTTGAAAGCAAAATCGATCTACTCTCTCTTTCTTTGAATACAAGGCCACTATCAAAAATACAATTTCTATGTATGCTAGACCGCTAACTCTTGCAATGAGGAATTTTTTTCGATTCTACCACATAGAATGGTGCTCATTGATGTCAATGTGCCATGCAACCATAGAGTAATATGCCCCAGTATTTCATAACAAAAACAGATACTCCCCCCGATCCATTTAATAGTCGCTAAATCGGATGTATCTAGCACTAAAATATGTCTAGATACATCCGATTTAGCGACCATTAATATGGATCGGAGGGAGTAACTAAAATCTTGCGCATCAAATTACCCAAGCTATATTAATTGAATTTTATTAAAACATAGTACAGAGTGTACAATTATTAGAAAATGAGATATGAAATTGAAGTTGAAATAATGTGAAGATTTTGCAACCCAAATAGGTTGTAACATCATAAATAGGAGAATCTAGGATGATAACACACTGTACAATTATTTGAACATTACATATGAAGTTGCAGTTGTAATTATTACATGATGAGATATACAATGGCATTTGAACTAATGTAAATAACAGGTGAGAAATAAAATTGCCTAGGCACACACGTGCATATATACCAGGTTGTGCTCCAATCCATCAAAAAATAAAAAAATTTCCTAGGCACACACGTGCATGCAGTACCATCAGGTTGTGCTCCAATCCACCATAGAACAAAATAAATTTCCTAGGCACACACCGGTACCATCAGGTTGTGCTCCAATCCACCATAGAACAAAATAAATTTCCTAGGCACACACACGGTACCATCAGGTTGTGCTCCAATCCAGCCAAGAACAAAAAAGAGTAAAGTAGCAAACAACACACATAGAGGTTTCTATCTTAGTTCTCTCAACTCACATAAGTCACAACTCACAACCAAAATAAGTGGCAAACATGAACAACCACATAGTGCAAAGCAAAATCGATCTACTACCAGTCTGTGAATACAAGGGCATTATCAAAAATACATGGCAAGTTCACTAAAAATAGATCTACTACCTCAGTCGGCGCGGCAGTCGGCGCAGCGGGCGGCGCGGTGGTCGGAGCGTTGGTCAGCTTAGCGGAGATGGCCCCCCACATGGCGTATTCAGCTGATTGGTCGTAGCTTTCGTCAATCTCCTTGTACGCAGCCTCGAGGTCAGATGGCACGGCGGCGTGGGATGGGCCATCTTCTCCGTCCCCGCTCTTCGTCTTCTTCCGATCTATCGAAGAGACATCACGGAGCGCCTCCTCCACCGGCGTGACCTCGCCGGAAGCAGCAGCCACTGCACCAGAGCTGGCCGCGGCTGGGACGACAGCAGAAGATGGCTCGTCGACGACGGACGCCACCTCATTACCTTCCTCGGCGTCGAAGCTTTCGCGTGATCTCTTCATGGCGATGGGAAGGGCAGGGGAACCGTCGAGGGTTTTGCGGTGGAAGTGGAGGGAGGATGCGTTTTTTGGGGAAAGTTGATGCAGAGACGGAGGAAGGAAGGAAGTGGATATGCGTCAAACCGTGTATTTATGGAGTTTCCCTTTTGCTCTCCCTCTGACGCAATGTGCACGCGTGAATCTAGGGTTTCTTTTTGTATAGTTGTTTTTCCATATTTTTTGCACAAAAATGGCTAAAATTGAAGACTAAAATTGAAGACAAAAATGTCTTACATTCTCATCTCTGTTGTTTTCCAGGCATCCTAGGTGGAAGGGAACACTGTTCTGGACCGAAAGTGCCCGGAAACGGCTACGACATAAGATTGGTAGGCAACTTGAGAATGGAAGCGGCTTTTTGAGATCCCACACGTGCAATGTTGCTGAAATGAAGCGAGGTTCTTGGAATGCATCATGATTTCGACTTTGGGCATGGGAAACAACAAGTTGGCCAAGGAAATCCCCGTTTTCGGCCGTTTCTTCCGCTTTCGAAGGCAATATAAAACCACATCACGCATCGCCCACTCATGGGAAGTGGTAACAAGGTGCAGTGTTGCATGTGGAGTGAGTTGCTTGGAGTGGGTTGTAAGGATGCCACAGGTGTCGAGGCTGGCATGCAAGAGCGAGAAGCGGTGAGAATCGTCCCGATTAACGTCCGGTGCTTCGACGCCACCCAGCGCAACGACGGCACCATACAAGTCCTGCAATGGGGTTCAAGCATTTTGTGTGGGCGCACATTGCCAAGTGTGGCTTACATTCTCATCTCTGCTGTTTTCCAGGCATCCTAGGTGGAAGGGAACGCTGTTTAGGACCGAAAGTGCCCGGAAACGGCTACGACATAAGATTGGTAGGCAACTTGAGAATGGAAGCGGCTTTTTGAGATCCCACACGTGCAATGTTGCTGAAATGAAGCGAGGTTCTTGGAATGCATCATGATTTCGACTTTGGGCATGGGAAACAACAAGTTGGCCAAGGAAATCGCCGTTTTCGGCCGTTCCTTCCCTCTCGAAGGCAATATAAAACCAGATCTTGCATCGCCCACTCAAGGGCAGGGGTAACAAGGTGCAGTGTTGCATGTGGAGTGAGTTGCTTGGAGTGGGTTGTAAGGATGCCCCAGGTGTCGAGGCTGGCATGCAAGAGCGAGAAGCGGCGAGAATCGTCCCGGTTAACGTCCGGTGCTTCGACGCCGCCCAGCGCAACGGCGGCGCCATACAAGTCCTGCAATGGGGTTTCAAGCATTTTGTGTGGGCCCACATTGCCAAGTGTGGCTTACATTCTCATCTCTGCTGTTTTCCAGGCATCCTAGGTGGAAGGGAACACTGTTCTGGACCGAAAGTGCCCGGAAACGGCTACGACATAAGATTGGTAGGCAACTTGAGAATGGAAGCGGCTTTTTAGAGATCCCACACGTGCAATGTTGCTGAAATGAAGCGAGGTTCTTGGAATGCATCATGATTTCGACTTTGGGCATGGGAAACAACAAGTTGGCCAAGGAAATCCCCGTTTTCGGCCGTTCCTTCCGCTTTCGAAGGCAATATAAAACCAGATCACGCATCGCCCACTCATGGGAAGGGGTAACAAGGTGCAGTGTTGCATGTGGAGTGAGTTGCTTGGAGTGGGTTGTAAGGATGCCCCAGGTGTCGAGGCTGGCATGCAAGAGCGAGAAGCGGTGAGAATCGTCCCGGTTAACGTCCGGTGCTTCGACGCCACCCAGCGCAACGACGGCACCATACAAGTCCTGCAATGGGGTTCAAGCATTTTGTGTGGGCCCACATTACCAAGTGTGGCTTACATTCTCATCTCTGCTGTTTTCCAGGCATCCTAGGTGGAAGGGAACACTGTTCTGGACCGAAAGTGCCCGGAAACGGCTACGACATAAGATTGGTAGGCAACTTGAGAATGGAAGCGGCTTTTAGAGATCCCACACGTGCAATGTTGCTGAAATGAAGCGAGGTTCTTGGAATGCATCATGATTTCGACTTTGGGCATGGGAAACAACAAGTTGGCCAAGGAAATCCCCGTTTTCGGCCGTTCCTTCCGCTTTTGAAGGCAATATAAAACCAGATCACGCATCGCCCACTCATGGGAAGTGGTAACAAGGTGCAGTGTTGCATGTGGAGTGAGTTGCTTGGAGTGGGTTGTAAGGATGCCACAGGTGTCGAGGCTGGCATGCAAGAGCGAGAAGCGGTGAGAATCGTCCCGATTAACGTCCGGTGCTTCGACGCCACCCAGCGCAACGACGGCACCATACAAGTCCTGCAATGGGGTTCAAGCATTTTGTGTGGGCGCACATTGCCAAGTGTGGCTTACATTCTCATCTCTGCTGTTTTCCAGGCATCCTAGGTGGAAGGGAACGCTGTTTAGGACCGAAAGTGCCCGGAAACGGCTACGACATAAGATTGGTAGGCAACTTGAGAATGGAAGCGGCTTTTTGAGATCCCACACGTGCAATGTTGCTGAAATGAAGCGAGGTTCTTGGAATGCATCATGATTTCGACTTTGGGCATGGGAAACAACAAGTTGGCCAAGGAAATCGCCGTTTTCGGCCGTTCCTTCCGCTCTCGAAGGCAATATAAAACCAGATCTTGCATCGCCCACTCAAGGGCAGGGGTAACAAGGTGCAGTGTTGCATGTGGAGTGAGTTGCTTGGAGTGGGTTGTAAGGATGCCCCAGGTGTCGAGGCTGGCATGCAAGAGCGAGAAGCGGCGAGAATCGTCCCGGTTAACGTCCGGTGCTTCGACGCCGCCCAGCGCAACGGCGGCGCCATACAAGTCCTGCAATGGGGTTCAAGCATTTTGTGTGGGCCCACATTGCCAAGTGTGGCTTACATTCTCATCTCTGCTGTTTTCCAGGCATCCTAGGTGGAAGGGAACACTGTTCTGGACCGAAAGTGCCCGGAAACGGCTACGACATAAGATTGGTAGGCAACTTGAGATGGAAGCGGCTTTTAGAGATCCCACACGTGCAATGTTGCTGAAATGAAGCGAGGTTCTTGGAATGCATCATGATTTCGACTTTGGGCATGGGAAACAACAAGTTGGCCAAGGAAATCCCCGTTTTCGGGTTCCTTCCGCTTTCGAAGGCAATATAAAACCAGATCACGCATCGCCCACTCATGGGAAGGGGTAACAAGGTGCAGTGTTGCATGTGGAGTGAGTTGCTTGGAGTGGGTTGTAAGGATGCCCCAGGTGTCGAGGCTGGCATGCAAGAGCGAGAAGCGGTGAGAATCGTCCGGTTAACGTCCGGTGCTTCGACGCCACCCAGCGCAACGACGGCACCATACAAGTCCTGCAATGGGGTTCAAGCATTTTGTGTGGGCCCACATTACCAAGTGTGGCTTACATTCTCATCTCTGCTGTTTTCCAGGCATCCTAGGTGGAAGGGAACACTGTTCTGGACCGAAAGTGCCCGGAAACGGCTACGACATAAGATTGGTAGGCAACTTGAGAATGGAAGCGGCTTTTAGAGATCCCCACACGTGCAATGTTGCTGAAATGAAGCGAGGTTCTTGGAATGCATCATGTTTCGACTTTGGGCATGGGAAACAACAAGTTGGCCAAGGAAATCCCCGTTTTCGGCCGTTCCTTCCGCTTTTGAAGGCAATATAAAACCAGATCACGCATCGCCCACTCATGGGAAGGGGTAACAAGGTGCAGTGTTGCATGTGGAGTGAGTTGCTTGGAGTGGGTTGTAAGGATGCCCCAGGTGTCGAGGCTGGCATGCAAGAGCGAGAAGCGGCGAGAATCGTCCCGGTTAACGTCCGGTGCTTCGACGCCACCCAGCGCAACGACGGCACCATACAAGTCCTGCAATGGGGTTCAAGCATTTTGTGTGGGCCCACATTGCCAAGTGTGGTGGCATTCTCATCTCTGCTGTTTTCCAGGCATCCTAGGTGGAAGGGAACACTATTCTGGACCGAAAGTGCCCGGAAACGGCTACAACATAAGATTGGTAGGCAACTTGAGAATGGAAGCGGCTTTTAGAGATCCCACACGTGCAATGTTGCTGAAATGAAGCGAGGTTCTTGGAATGCATCATGATTTCGACTTTGGGCATGGGAAACAACAAGTTGGCCAAGGAAATCCCCGTTTTCGGCCGTTTCTTCCGCTTTCGAAGGCAATATAAAACCACATCACGCATCGCCCACTCATGGGAAGTGGTAACAAGGTGCAGTGTTGCATGTGGAGTGAGTTGCTTGGAGTGGGTTGTAAGGATGCCACAGGTGTTGAGGCTGGCATGCAAGAGCGAAGAAGCGGTGTGAGAATCGTCCCGATTAACGTCCGGTGCTTCGACGCCACCCAGCGCAACGACGACACCATACAAGTCCTGCAATGTGGTTCAAGCATTTTGTGTGGGCCCACATTGCCAAGTGTGGCTTACATTCTCATCTCTGTTGTTTTCCAAGCATCCTAGGTGGAAGGGAACACTGTTCTGGACCGAAAGTGCCCGGAAACGGCTACGACATAAGATTGGTAGGCAACTTGAGAATGGAAGCGCTTTTTGAGACCCACAGTGCAATGTTGCTGAAATGAGCGAGGTTGGAATGCATCATGATTTCGACTTTGGGCATGGGAAACAACAAGTTGGCCAAGGAAATCGCCGTTTTCGGCCGTTCCTTCCGCTCTCGAAGGCAATATAAAACCAGATCTTGCATCGCCACTAAGGCAGGGTAACAATGGTGCAGTGTTGCATGTGGAGTGAGTTGCTTGGAGTGGGTTGTAAGGATGCCCCAGGTGTCGAGGCTGGCATGCAAGAGCGAGAGCGGCGAGAATCGTCCCGGGTTAACTCCGGTGCTTCGCCGCACCCAGCGTAACGGCGGCGCCATACAAGTCCTGCAATGGGTTTCAAGCATTTTGTGTGGGCCCACATTGCCAAGTGCGGCTTACATTCTCATCTCTGCTGTTTTCCAGCATCTAGGTGGAAGGGAACATGTTCTGGACCGAAAGTGCCCGGAAACGGCTACGACATAAGATTGGTAGGCAACTTGAGAATGGAAGCGGCTTTTAGAGATCCCACACGTGCAATGTTGCTGAAATGAAGCGAGGTTCTTGGAATGCATCATGATTTCGACTTTGGGCATGGGAAACAACAAGTTGGCCAAGGAAATCCCGTTTTCGGCCGTTCCTTCCGCTTTCGAGGCAATATAAAACCAGATCACGCATCGCCCACTCATGGGAAGGGGTAAACAAGTGCAGTGTTTCATGTGGAGTGAGTTGCTTGGAGTGGGTTGTAAGGATGCCCCATAGGTGTCGAGGCTGGCATGCAAGAGCGAGAAGCGGCGAGAATCGTCCCGGTTAACGTCGGTGCTTCGACGCCACCCAGCGCAACGACGGCACCATACAAGTCTGCAATGGGGTTCAAGCATTTTGTGTGGGCCCACATTACCAAGGTGGCTTACATTCTCATCTCTGCTGTTTTCCAGGCATCCTAGGTGGAAGGGAACACTGTTCTGGACCGAAAGTGCCCGGAAACGGCTATGACATAAGATTGGTAGGCAACTTGAGAATGGAAGCGGCTTTTAGAGATCCCACACGTGCAATGTTGCTGAAATGAAGCGGAGGTTCTTGGAATGCATCATGATTTCGACTTTGGGCATGGGAAACAACAGTTGGCCAAGGAAATCCCCGTTTTCGGCCGTTCCTTCCGCTTTTGAAGGCAATATAAAACCAGATCACGCATCGCCCACTCATGGGAAGGGGTAACAAGGTGCAGTGTTGCATGTGGAGTGAGTTGCTTGGAGTGGGTTGTAAGGATGCCCAGGTGTCGAGGCTGGCATGCAAGAGCGAGAAGCGGCGAGAATCGTCCGGTTAACGTCCGGTGCTTCGACGCCACCCAGCGCACGACGGCACCATACAAGTCCTGCAATGGGGTTCAAGCATTTTGTGTGGTCCCACATTGCCAAGTGTGGCTTACATTTCTCTCTGCTGTTTTCCAGGCATCCTAGGTGGAAGGGAACACTATTCTGGACCGTAAGTGCCCGGAAACGGCTACAACATAAGATTGGTAGGCAACTTGAGAATGGAAGCGGCTTTTAGAGATCCCACACGTGCAATGTTGCTGAAATGAAGCGAGGTTTCTTGGAATGCATCATGATTTCGACTTTGGGCATGGGAAACAACAAGTTGGCCAAGTAAATCCCCGTTTTCGGCCGTTTCTTCCGCTTTCGAAGGCAATATAAAACCAGATCACGCATCGCCCACTCATGGGCAGGGGTAACAAGGTGCAGTGTTGCATGTGGAGTGAGTTGCTTGGAGTGGGTTGTAAGGATGCCCCAGGTGTCGAGGGGCATGCAAGCGCGAGAAGCTGCGAGAATGTCCCGGTTTAACGTCCGGTGCTTTGACGCCACCCAGCGCAACGACGGCACCATACAAGTCCTGCAATGGGGTTCAAGCATTTTGTGTGGGCCCACATTGCCAAGTGTGGCTTACATTCTCATCTCTGTTGTTTCCAGGCATCCTAGGTGGAAGGGAACACTGTTCTGGACCGAAAGTGCCCGGAAACGGCTACGACATAAGATTGGTAGGCAACTTGAGAATGGAAGCGGCTTTTAGAGATCCCACACGTGCAATGTTGCTGAAATGAAGCGAGGTTCTTGGAATGCATCATGATTTCGACTTTGGGCATGGGAACAACAAGTTGGCCAAGGAAATCCCCGTTTTCGGCCGTTCCTTCCGCTTTCAAAGGCAATATAAAACCAGATCACGCATCGCCCACTCATGGGCAGGGGTAACAAGGTGCAGTGTTGCATCTGGAGTGAGTTGCTTGGAGTGGGTTGTAAGGATGCCCCAGGTGTCGAGGCTGGCATGCATCATGCCGTCTAGCTTTCTGTAAAACTATCGTCGAATCTATGAATTTGAGCCTATTTTAACGAGTTCGCGTTTTTAATTAATTTTGAGTATTTCTGAACGCAATCACGAGCCAGAATGTAGATTAAAAGCGAAAAGAATGTTTGAATAATGTTGTATGATGCATGTTGAACTAAGTCATTCAAAATTTTGGGCAAATGTGCTTCAAATGAGGTCTGAAGCTAGGGTAAATCACATATAACAGCATTGTGCGTTGGATTCATGTCAATTTGATTTTTTTTGAATTATTTAAGCTCATTGAAACCATCGCTCTATTCTCATGAGAAATGTGCTCCAAATGAGGTCTAAAGCTAGGGTAGACACCCTCGTTTGAAATTTCATGAAAAAATCGACTATATCACATATAACAACATTGTGCATTGGATTCATGTCATTTTGATATTTATGCTCATTTGCAACCATCGCTCAATTCTCGTGAGAAATGTGCTTCAAATGAGGTCCGAAGCTAGGGTAAATACCCCATTTGTGCTTCAACATTTTTGGCATATTTTCTAAATCAACCAATGAATTTCCTAGACATCTATTCTACATGTATAGTGTAAATCAGAAGTTTCATTATGTTTTGAATAATTCTTCTATTTTTTATTTTTTATTTAAATAACATGGTTTAATAGAAAAATCATATGTAAAACTGATAAAAATCATCGCTGTAGTAAATCTGAAGTTTCATTATATTTTTTTATTTAAATAACATGGTTTATAATACTTAACAGCAAAGAAATCATATGTAGAACCATCGATCCCTGTGGCCAACGTACCAACCAATCAGAGCGCAGAACGAACGTCTAGCGGATCGCTGTGGCTGCGAGCGCATCCGTCGATGCACGATTCCTTCTAGACGGCGTCGATCCAACAGCCAGGTCGAATCTCTGTGTTTCCTTCTAGAAGATTTTCGGGTGGTCAAACAGAGGGTTGACCAAGCTTGAAATGAGCATACATAATAAAAAAAAATCGAAAAATATTGCCGACGCACATAGTAGTGTTATGTCATATAGTAACGAGAAAAAATATAAACCTGTCTTATAAAGAATGGAACGAAAAAGCCTTGTGTAACATGTGATATCTTGAACAGTTAGTAGAGAGTTCAAGATAGTGAGATGAGTTTCAAACCTTTGGAACTCAAATATGGTCAAAATCTCACCAAAGCTTCATTTTGGTGTGACTAAGAAAGATCCAAAGTTATTTTTCATTTTGATGTTTTAAACTTGTTTTATTTACAATTTTCGATTAAAACCATTATTATTCAAAAGAAAATAAATAATACGAATATTCATCCAATAAATTTTCAGGCTTCGGAATTGCATTATATAGGTCTAATACAAGTCTAGGAAAAATATAAATAGGATTTAAACATTAGAACGAAAGCCGTCACTAAAATGAGATTCCTCGAATACAGGAGTAGAGATTTCAAAGAATATGAGGTGGAAACATTGTGAATCTTCCGAAGAGGTGGGTTCTACCTTTTTGTTTTGTGTTCCTATGGGCTATCCTAGCACCACCAAGCAAATAGTTCCACATTGCTACCCCCTTTCGACGCCGTTACCGCGTGTTTCCGTATACGTCCGGTATTTCTCCAGCGGGGCTAGGGTTTCACCGGGAGGGGGGCTACGGAGTGTCTGGATCCCAACAAGATCTAGGGGGTGCCATCCATGTTAGTATAGGGTGTTGTGTGCTTTGGATGTCAAAGATTGCTCTCCAGGGTGTGACCCGCTTCACCGCATCCACTTCTCTCTCGTGAGCGCTTATAGGGTGAAACTCCTGTATCGGACCAAACATCGTGATTCTTCCGAAGAGGTGGGTTCTACCTTTTTGTTTTTTGTTCCTATGGGCTATCCTAGCACAACCAAGCAAATAGTTCCACATTGCTACCCCCTTTCGACGCAGTTACTGCGTGTTTCCGTATAAGTCAGGTATTTCTCCAGCGGGGCTAGGGTTTCACCGGGAGGGGGGCTATCCTAGCACAACCAAGCAAATATCTCTAAAAATGTCGACATGGCCGAGTAGTGCAGACAGCACCCGTCTACACTATTGTACATGCCTTAAAAACAGAGGGAACCAGATCCTCTTACTTTGCCCACCTGATGTTCTCTGACTTTCTCCCATGACACGCGTGAGTCCGATGTGTGATGGGCTCCATTTGTCAGTGACCTAAAGTCAGAGGATCGCGTTCCCGCACAGAGAAGCGCTCACGACAGCGTCTGCAGGCCGTTGCCGCCGTAGTTTGCATGCATGGACTCGATCTGCACCGTTCCTTACGATCAAACGATCGAAAATTAAGCGGTGCATCGACTGGGTGTTTTGTCTCAATGTAACGGCCACGTTCACCAGCCCGGTGCGTGCATGCCTCGTTTTTTCAGAGTAAACAACATGGCAGAAGAAGAAAATAGTTAACGTTGCGTCGCATTTGCAGCAGCCCTGCACGCCTTGTTTCAGAAACACGAGTCGTGTCGCATTTGCAGCGACGCAGCCCTCCACGCCTGGTTTCAGAAACACGAGTCGCGTCGCATTTGCAGCGACGCAGCCCTCCACGCCTAGTTTTTACAGGATATGCATCAATGCATATGCATTTAGCGAGGAGACTTTGGACTTTCTTCTCTTCTTTAATACGGAGTACAAGCATGCAACGTCGAATCACTTCGACTGACGAATGCACACGCGCTCGTACTCCGTGTCACTAGCTGTCCGGCCTACGCCTACGCCTATGCCTGTTCTACACCGCTTTGACCATGCATCGACTCTTCTTCACTTCATCCAATGTGTTCACACATTTTGCTTCATCTACCCAAATAAATTCACGCGTCTAATCGTGTCTTTAAATAGTCCTTCACTCGTCCTCCATATTCTCATCCCTCTCCAGCCTTTTGCCTCTCTCTCCCTTCAAGCCCTAACAATGTCTTCCTACTCACTCCCTTCAAGCCCGGAGTCGGTCTCCGACGAGGACAACCACCCCAAGGCTCGGCCTTGGTACGAGGCCGAGTGGCCCGAGGCGGAGTTGGACGTCCTGCCCATCGTGCTTCCCGTCGACGACTCTCCCAAACGGGAGCGATCGCCGACGCCGCCCTTCGTCCACCGCCCTGTCCCTTCCACCACCACCAAGACGTCGGACATCTCCCCCAAGACGAACCGCCGCCTCAAGAGACTGGAGCGGCTGGAGGCGAAGGAGTTGAAGGCGCAGGAGAAGAAGGCGAAGGAGGATGCGAAGGCTTTCCAGGCCAGCATCAAGCGGTCCCGTGAGAGGCAGGAGGAGAGGGTGCGGGCGGAGAACCGCCACGCCCGGATCAACCAGGAGATGGAGATCCGGGCGGCGGAGTGGAGGAAGTAGGGCGGCGCCGGAGGGCGAGAAGGGCTCCCGCATGCATGCAGAGCGGGAGCAGTTAGGGCTAGCCCTTTTTTTTTAGTTAAATGTAATGTTTATCGGGCCCCACTGAATATATGTAAAGTGGGGCCAGTTATCCTTTCTAAGTATGTTTAATTATATATAAGCCCTATATATAAAGTTATGTTCTTATATTTGTCCAAATGTACCCACTGTTTAGAAGTTTTATCCTTTCTAATCATCGCTTTAAAATCTGCACATTGTAAACAAAATTTATATATAAGAGATGTGCTGCATTATGTTTTCTAAGATAACATAAAAATTTGAGTTGAGCGCAGTATATATTTTATATTATTAATACGAATAATATGATGGTTTAATAAATGGATAATGCGTAGTCTGCATGTAGTGATTAATAAATATAAATGGATAATGTCTACATGTTGACATTGGGCCTCATGTGACATTGGGCCGCAAGGAACGGTCAACAGGTGGGGCCCACATGCAGCGCCAACCGTCAACAGCTGGGGCACACAAACCGCGCCAACCCTCAACAGCTGGGGCCCATAGGCCGCGCCAACGGTTCTATGATGGGTCCCACAGGTCAGGATCCTAACGGGGGGCCGAAAGTAACGGTGGGAGGAGCGAAAGGAGTCCTTGCGCACTGAATAGGGGCAAAACTGAGGTCGATTCGGCGCTAGGGGTAAAACTGAGGTCGTGGTGCCAACTGAAGGCACCTTGTTAATTATTCCTTTCGACTTTAGGCATGGGAAACAACAAGTTGGCCAAGGAAATCCCCGTTTTCGGCCGTTCCTTCCGCTTTCGAAGGCAATATAAAACCAGATCACGCATCGCCCACTCATGGGCAGGGGTAACAAGGTGCAGTGTTGCATGTGGAGTGAGTTGCTTGGAGTGGGTTGTAAGGATGCCCCAGGTGTCGAGGCTGGCATGCAAGAGCGAGAAGCGGCGAGAATCGTCCGGGTTAACGTCCGGTGCTTCGACGCCACCCAGCGCAACGGCGGCACCATACAAGTCCTGCAATGGGGTTCAAACATTTTGTGTGGGCCCACATTTCCAAGTGTGGCTTACATTCTCATCTCTGATGTATTCCACGCATCGTAGGTGGAAGGGAACAATGTTCTGGACCGAAAGTCCCCGGAAACGGCTACGACATAAGATTGGTAGGCAACTTGAGAATGGAAGCGGCTTTTTGAGATCCCACACGTGCAATGTTGCTGAAATGAAGCGAGGTTCTTGGAATGCATCATGATTTCGACTTTGGGCATGGGAAACAACAAGTTGGCCAAGGAAATCCCCGTTTTCGGCCGTTCCTTCCGCTTTCGAAGGCAATATAAAACCAGATCACGCATCGTCCACTCATGGGCAGGGGTAACAAGGTGCAGTGTTGCATGTGGAGTGAGTTGCTTGGAGTGGGTTGTAAGGATGCCCCAGGTGTCGAGGCTGGCATGCAAGAGCGAGAAGCAGCGAGAATCGTCCCGGTTAACGTCCGGTGCTTCGACGCCACCCAGCGCAACGACGGCACCATACAAGTCCTGCAATGGGGTTCAAGCATTTTGTGTGGGCCCACATTGCCAAGTGTGGCTTACATTCTCATCTCTGCTGTTTTCCAGGCATCCTAGGTGGAAGGGAACACTGTTCTGGACCGAAAGTGCCCGGAAACGGCTACGACATAAGATTGGTAGGCAACTTGAGAATGGAAGCGGCTTTTAGAGATCCCACACGTGTAATGTTGCTGAAATGAAGCGAGGTTCTTGGAATGCATCATGATTTCGACTTTGCGCATGGGAAACAACAAGTTGGCCAAGAAAATCCCCGTTTTCGGCCGTTCCTTCCGCTTTCGAAGGCAATATAAAACCAGATCACGCATCGCCTACTCATGGGCAGGGGTAACAAGGTGCAGTATTGCATGTGGAGTGAGTTGCTGGGAGTGGGTTGTAAGGATGCCCCAGGTGTCGAGGCTAGCATGCAAGAGCGAGAAGCGGCGAGAATCGTCCCGGTTAACGTCCGGTGCTTCGATGCCACCCAGCGCAACGGAGGCACCATACAAGTCCTGCAATGGGGTTCAAGCATTTTGTGTGGGCCCACATTGCCAAGTGTGGCTTACATTCTCATCTCTGCTGTATTCCAGGCATCGTAGGTGGAAGGGAACAATGTTCTGTACCGAAAGTCCCCGGAAACGGCTACGACATAAGATTGGTAGGCAACTTGAGAATGGAAGCGGCTTTTTGAGATCCCACACGTGCAATGTTGCTGAAATGAAGCGAGGTTCTTGGAATGCATCATGATTTCGACTTTGGGCATGGGAAATAACAAGTTGGCCAAGGAAATCCCCGTTTTCGGCCGTTCCTTCCGCTTTCGAAGGCAATATAAAACCAGATCACGCATCGACCACTCATGGGCAGGGGTAACAAGGTGTAGTGTTGTATGTGGAGTGAGTTGCTTGGAGTGGGTTGTAAGGATGCCCCAGGTGTCGAGGCTGGCATGCAAGAGCGAGAAGAGGCGAGAATCGTCCCGGTTAACGTCCGGTGCTTCGACGCCACCCAGCGCAACGACGGCACCATACAAGTCCTGCAATGGGGTTCAAGCATTTTGTGTGGGCCCACATTGCCAAGTGTGGCTTACATTCTCATCTCTGCTGTTTTCCAGGCATCCTAGGTGGAAGGGAACACTGTTCTGGACCGAAAGTGCCCGGAAACGGCTACGACATAAGATTGGTAGGCAACTTGAGAATGGAAGCGGCGTTTTGAGATCCCACACGTGCAATGTTGCTGAAATGAAGCGAGGTTCTTGGAATGCATCATGATTTCGACTTTGGGCATGGGTTGGAAGCGGCGCGGTTATTACAAGCGGGCAATGCGGCTGTTTACCAAAATAATTGGGAATGGAATACTTTTGTACCAACATTTCTAAAATTGAACACACCATTGGTCCGACAGCCATTAATTAGAAAAAAAAAGTGCAAAACTTGTCTGGCTGCTCCATGGCGTGGAGTAGGACGAAGATCGTCATTGGAGAAACAGAGGAGAAAGCAGGGGAGGGGAGGGGAGACGCTCGGTGGCACTTCAGATAGGAACCATAAAAATGGCAACTGCCCCGCGGAAATGTACCGACCATTTGTGGTAACAGACTTACAGGTGGGCCCAAGTATCATCTTCCTCTCGTATTGTCAAGTCAAGTTCGCACTCCTCCTCTTTGTGTACCTACAGTTATTTGCTCCGAGAAAACCCTTATTCCGCAGTTCACCGACACCGTCGCCGCCGCCGCCGCCATCCATCTCTCGACCTCGCCGCCCCTTGATCAGCATCCCTCTCTGGGCCGCCGCATTCTCGCGGCCGCCGTCGTCGCCAGTCTCTTCATCGCGCTGTAGATTGACCCACGGCGTGTCGATTCACCACTGATCCATCGCGGGCGACACTCAGGTTAGAACTTCACCTCTTGTGGATGCATTGCAGAACGATTTAAGTTCAAACACTCATTTTCTATAAGGTAACTAGTGTCCTACTTGTCTAGACAGGAAAGAAATGTGAAATCTTGTGCTACATATAGATGGTAGCACGTATTTATGTTCGATGTCATTCATGATTGATTTGTCTTTTACACGTTTATGAATAAAGTAAATGGTACTTACATGCATCTGATTGAGATGTTGCACTATACCTTCATGTTAATTTTGATAGTTCCAGGTGCCCAATTGATGTTGGTAGCTGTTGTTGTGTGTGTGCCTTTTTCTAGGTAGGCAATTAGTGTTGTTGAAAGTAAGACCTCTGGTACTCACACTGGCATATCTAGGACCAGTACCTACTTTTAGTAATTTCCCTTTTTACTATTCACAAGTACAGTTGACTTTACCCCTTTTTAGGTTGACTAGCTATTTTTAGTAATTTCCATTTTTAATCTTCAGCAGGACAATAGACGTGAGCCATTTTTTAGGACCAGTAGCTATTTCAATTAATTTGCTAAAGCAGTACAATTGATTGTCGGCACACCATTTCCTTGACATACTAGTAGATTTTCTTTTCTGAAGTTCCGTACTTCCATGAAATTCTTGAATGCATGTCAAATTTAAATTGCACCTGTGTATGAATGTCTCTGGACCATGATGCTGCTAGACTGCATTTAGTCCTAAATTTGTAGTGAACCTTCATGTTTCTTAACCTCTGCTGTTTTGGCACGTCTGCTAAATGTAACTGAAGTCATACTTTTTAGTACGATCTACTGGCGGGTTTGCATACGATGGACTACGAGTTCCTCGCTTACGTAGATGATGCTTCATCGGACAAACAGGTATTGTAATCATTTTACTTGTCATTTTAGTCAGATAGGTGGAATGATGTTCATGGTTTGCTCTATCCTCTGCTGCAGTCACTGCCTAAGAAGTTCGCAGAGTTGCTAGGGGACCGTAAACCCGTGCACTGAAGCTGCTTGAGGTCGTCCATCGGCGTAGCACCACGTGGGACGTTGATGTGTGGTTCGACAGCACTGGCCGCATGTTCCTCAAGCGCGGCTGGGAGTGTTTCGCCCGGACCTACAAACTGCAGAGAGGCTTTATTCTGATCTGCAATTACGACGGCCGCAATGTCATCACAGTAAATATGTTCGACCTAAGCAGTTGCCGCTTGCAATACAACGCGGCATTCAGTACGTGGACTGTATCACCAAAATGTTAATTCCCGATTATATATGTAGCCGGAAATTGATTTGCATTTCTATTATATGATGAACAGAGGAATCTGTTAAGATGGAGTTGGCACACTTTGAGTTCTACTCCCTCGTAGTAGACGCTACATCGGACAAACTGGTACGCTTCATCGACCCACACCACTTCAGTTATTTAGTCTGACATAGTGTCTGAGCTATGATCCTGTAGCTAGTTAAATTTGTGAATCAAATTAAGGTCTAGTAGATGGGTTGTAGTAGCTCAATTGCTCTACGTGAATATGTTCACTCGATATGGTACATTTCAGCTCCCACTGAAAGTTCATCTTTTTGAATTAATGTGGCAAACACCCTCATTGCTCAACTAAGATTTAGTATAACTGATTACTAGGTACTACTTGTTTACTTTTTTATAATACTCATCCATCATCAAACAGTAAACTTATTTCTAGTAAGCACTCTTTTCTATCTATTTAACTTTCATATTGCTGCAGGTGCTGCCTAAGAAGTTTGTGGAGTTGCTGAAGGGCCGTGAACCACGTGAACTTAAGCTGCGTGAGGCGGACGATCCGAGTAGCAAGAACTGGGACATGGATGTGCTTTTCGATGAAGCTGGCCGCATTTTCCTCGGGCACGGCTGGGACCAGTTCGCCCAATATTACTTCCTGGAGCGCGGCATGATCCTCCTCTTCAGTTACGACGGCGACGCCTTGCTCGCCGTCAAGGTGTTCAAGTTCGACATGTGCCGCAGGCACTACTTGTACGACCACGACGCTACTACAAGCAATGAAACTAACCCAGATCCCAGGACTGATGAGGAGTCCACGGATGAGGAGTCCACGGATCAGCAGTCCATGGATGAGGATGACCCATTCGACTCTTCCATCATCTTCTCACAGAGAGCTGATCTTGATGATGATGAGAAGGACCACGTTCGTGAGCTTCTACCCACAATAGATGAGTACATTGGAGTGCCATACGTGACTCGTTTGACGTGGACAAATGTGGCCAGATATGAGATGGTACGTAAGGTGCCAATGCTATTTATGTTTTTCAACACAATTTATGCTTACAACGTGTGCCTTACTATGACCTACTTCTTTTTGTATGTCATCCACACGCTCGAAATCCAGAAACTACCTCAGTCCATAGCGGACAGTGCTGGCATTCCGTCTTCAGGCCATGCTGGGCTATGCCTCGGATCATCAGAGGCGTTCACCACCGTTCCATACAACACGGACAGGGACGGCCGCATTATGTTTGGCAGGAATGCATGGCGGGAATTCCTTGAAGGCAAGCATTTATATGAAAAGCAAGCTATTCTCATTACACTTAGGAGCACCCGTAACCTCCACTTGGACGTGAAGATCGTGATGCGGGCGGTGTCCCTGGTTGTAGTACGTAGTCTGCCAACTTGGACATTCTCATCGGATCATGAACGTATGGATGTATGTAATTATCGTACTGCCATCAGCGATGTGCTTCAGTGGTTTGATCACCCAAACCTTCATCTGCAGTGAAGATTACTTGTCCTGTTTATATTTTCAGTGGCAATTTCAAGTTTGCAGAAATAAACAAGGCGGCGGCAGCTAATAAGTTGCATGAAATAATTGTTCAGTGACATTACATGACTCATGCGAGACTTCCACATGTTTTCAATCCTACGTTGTAAGCGCTAGGGAATAAATCCGATTAGTTTTCCCTCGATAGTTAAGAGCATGACGCCTTGAAACTCAATGCAAAATATGCCTTCTAGACAGCCTGCGATTGCATGCATTGTTTAACTGCTCTATTAGCGTCTATATTGTCGACAAGGCGTTGTGGTTGCTCGAATACGATGTCCCACCAAAAAAAAAAATTAAATCCTCCCGCTAAAACGCCAAGTGTAGCGAAATTTTGTGTTCCCACCAAAAAATAAAAGCTGTCACTTTAAATTTCCAGCTAAAGTGTATGTAGAAGTGCACGATGCCCCCTCCTGTTTCGCCATAGCATAATCTACGGGCCACCTCTTTCGCCATTGCAGATTAGATCTCAACTCGCCCTCATCACGTTCAGAGCTCTACACATGTCGATGTCGCGATCGGACTCCATGGAACGCGAATCCTCTCAGGTTTTCCTGTCTAATCTGCTTCTCGTCCATCTCCGTGATCTTGCCGTCTCTTATATGGTCTCGATATTGGTTGTTATTCTCTGTTCTTCCTCTGGTTGAAGCGTTAATCCGTGTATGAACACCTAGTCGATCATATGTGTATCTGGTTTTCTATGTGAATAATTCCATGTAACTATTTTTTTTTATTTCAGATCTGCTAACTCACTGATTATTTGGATTCTCATTTTTTCCTTCTATCTAATTGTAGACGACCGAACCCATTTGGAAAGTTAGACTTTTCTATGAGGACGGTGATAAAAACAAAAAAGTTGTGGAAGCAGCCATGGAACCGGAGGAAATCTGCTATATGGAGTTCATCAATTTGATTGAAAACGTTGGCTTCAGTGGCGCGCGTGATTACCTGTACTGCAGGCTAAATAATGGCTCTGGCAAAGGAAAACTTGTTCCAATAGACCATGGTAGTGATTTGGAGCAATTGAAACGCATACACTCTAATGATAAGAAGATCTCCCTGTGTGTGTTTAGGGAGAAGGCCAGGGCGGTTGATATTGCAACAATAGAGTCTCTGCTTGATGATGCAACTGGATCCACCAGAAAAAAGCGACAGATCACTATCATAGGTTATACTTTCATGCCAAATCTCCAACTCGCAACTCCTTCAATACAGACTTTAATAAATATTTTCCCCGGTAACTATTTTATGCATTCCTTACCTAATCCACAATTTTGATAAACATGCAGTTAGGGATGCAACCGAAGAGGAACAAGCTTCAAACGAAGAAGAAGATACAGATTACTCCTTTGGGAATGGTACACAAGTTCATTAATTCTTAATCAGCTTTCTGAATTATGCACTATGCTAATGCTTTGTCCATTTATTGTTAACATTTTCAGTAATAAAGAAAGGATATGTCTGCATGACAAGGGTTGAAAGTATACTACAATATAAAAAAGTAAGGGAAAACGTAGACGTGATAATTTATTTTTGACATTTAAGCTATGTCTAATATTTGTTTTAATGGATAAAATCTACGATTGCTGATTCAGTACAAATGTTAACCCTGAAACAGGAACTGAACCTAACACTGATGTGTCTGAAACTGACATGTGTTCCGTTGATGATTGGCCTTCCCATGCAGGCTGCTATCGCCCGAAGCTACAACTACAAGAAGGTACTAGCTATTTTTTTTACCGATGTGTCCTAATTTCTTTCAATCAACTACAAAATAAATTGTTTCTTTGTGTGTGTTTTGGGATGTAGGTGATGACATACCGAAGAACAAAGGAAGAGGTGTAGTGAAAGGTTTGAAAGCCAATAAGAAGCGTCATGCCAATGGAGCTGCAAAGCTAGGTGTTGATTACTCTGAAACATTGGGTGGTCCAGTAGGAATGAACAACCGTTCATTCAAGGATGACTTGGTAATCACAATGAAAAGAAGGTTACCAATTATTGGAGTGAGGAGGTGGACAGACATTCACCCTAACATCCATCGCAGGATCGTCACAGATATGTTGGTGAGTACAACCTTTCTCACATGTGTTGTCTGCTTTTTTCGTCCATAATTAATGTACTACTACTAAACTAAGTCTATCTGTTTGTTCTACGCATTACAAGACAGATACGATATGCCAGATACAGACGAAACACACGGAAAAAATCTTAAAATTGCAAAAGAACGCTACAGAGGCTCGCGAGGAAACCTAAGCAGCACTTACAAGGCATACAAAACAGATGATGCCAGAAGGGCAGTTGTCCCAGAAGATTTACAAAAAGAAGAGTGGGAATGGTTGATCGAGTACTTTGGCACTGATCCGAAATTCCTGGTTATTTCTATACTACCTGTTTGTGAATTTTGTACTATCATCAAATGGCTTGTCTGACAAGTTTTTTTTTATAATTGAATGAGCAGGAACTCAGCCAAAAGAACAAGGATAACCGTTCGCAGATGAAGACAAAACACAGAGTAGGATCAAAATCCTACTCTCAACTCAGTTTTGAGAATGTATGGGCCTACTCACTACGCATGCGTCGGTGTTCACTTTGCTTTAATGTTTATAGTATCTAATTGTTGCACTACTTGCAGAGGGATTCGGAAACTGGAGAAGAGCCAGACTGTGTTGCTCTCTGGAGACTGACCCACACAAAGAATGAAACATGGACTACAGAAGAGTCCAAGGATGTTTACGTGAGTTAACTGACTTAGAAGCTACTCTAAACATATTTACTGTTCTCCATCTTGGATGTTTCTTCATCTGATTTGAGATTTTTTTTTCGTACTCAGAAAACAGCATGTAAAGAGATTGAAAACAGATTAAAGGAAACTGGTGTTCCATTGTCAGCTGAACAAAGAATCAATATTTTCCAGAAAGCATATAAATCTAAAGTTCAATGCAAGTCATCACAGCCTCGTGGGTTCGGATACATGGCCCAGGTGCAAACTAGTTCTCAGCGGTCTAAGTTACTGTTAGAGGAGCAAGCTCGGGCTACGGTAGAGACCCAAAAAGATAACTCCCAGCTCACCACGAAGGTCACTACTTTAGAACAGAAGTTACTAGATGAACGTGCAAGAATGGAAGAGAAGATTAATGTAGAGCGAGCTGAGAGAGAAAATCTTGAGAAGAGATTAATGGAAGAGCTTGCTCAAAGGGAACAACTGATGGAGTCGGAGAGAAACTCAAGAAAAGAATTTGAAAATAACTTGGTTGCACGGTTTAACTCACGGTTCCAGGCAAAGTTTGACGAGCTCTCCGCACAGATGGAAAAGCAGAAGACGACTACACCTCAGGTGATGATAGTCATACAATTGCAAACTAGTAAGATTTAGTTGTTTACTTGCGTTGCTAACAGTGCACTTTGTTTTTGCAGACGTCTAAGAAGTCAAACCAGCAACCATCACTTACCAACAGTCCTGCTAAGAAAATAGTTCCTCCGCACAGCACGATACAGAAAAGTCGAATGTTTAAGTCATATGTAAGTCACAATCTTGTACAATTCGGTAGTAGTACATTCTGTTTTTGCTTCACCCACACTATAGCGTTGTTGCACCCACCCTATACTTGCTGCAGTTTATGTTTCACTATGGGTTGTGGCTTCGTTGAGTTACAACAACTGTTTTTGCTTCATCCACACACTATAGTCTGCTGGTTCTTATGTTTCAGCATGTGTTATTGCTGACTAGACTCACACCTTTTTTTTTACAATTGATTGCAGGACGGCAATCAAACTTCTGATGGAAACAAATAGCTGCACTGGATATTTCAGTTTGATTTGATCTTGATTTGATCCATGTTGTACGAGAATTTCATTTGTATATATTAAAAATAGCTATGAGAACTATTATTTTGTGTAAATAAACATATTTTACGTATCCTTTTGAACATTTTAATTCAATGCCCGTATTTTTTGTTTTCTTATTTTGTTTTCTACAACGTGGCAATAGGTAGTTTACCACGATAATTGTAGTGTTGCGTGAAGCCTCAGTCGCCACAACAAAGTGTTTTGTTGAAATAGACTCCCACCACCATGAGGGAGACATCGTCGCAATATTTTTTCTCCACCAAACTAACTTTGTTGCGATAGTTCATTCACGCCACCAAACTATGTTCGTTGCAATACAGAATTCCCATACTTCTCGCCACGAAACTAAATTTTGTAGAAATAGAAAGGCGCAACGAATAGTTGAAGTTGTCGTAGTTGTTTCTAGCTACTAAAATTTGTACGTTGCGAATAGTACATGTCGCCACGAAAATAAAATTTGTCGAAATACAATGGCGCCACGACAAGTTGTTATTGTCGCTGTTGTTTCTAGCAACATAAAATGTGGATGTTGCGAATACTACATCTCGCCACGAAACTAAAGTTTGTAGAAATAGAAAGGCGCAACGAATAGTTGAAGTTGTCGCAGTTGTTTCTAGCTACTAAAATTTGTACGTTGCGAATTGTATATGTCGCCACGAAAATAAAATTTGTCGAAATACAATGGCGCCACGAAAAGTTGTTATTGTCGCAGTTGTTTCTAGCAACATAAAATGTGGATGTTGCGAATACTACATCTCGCCACGAAACTAAAATTTGTAGAAATTGAATGGCGCCACGAATAGTTGAAATTGTCGCGATTGCTTATGGCTACTAATATGAAGGCCGTTGCGATTACTATTTCAAAATCATCTTACCACGATTGATTGTGTGTGGCAAAACGTTGTTTCCACGCGTATAATGTTTGTTGCCATAGTTTTTTGCCACACAATTGGACGTGGCAAATAAACTCGACTTTTGCAACGAAAGAACAAGCGCAACAGAACACTCGCCGTTGCCACATTGGTCACTCGCCACGTTTGGGTATTTGTTGCACTAGAGGTGTACCAACGAAATACGTACGTTGCGTTATGTGCGAGACGCGACGGAAACGTGCGTGGCAATTGGCCTAGGAAATGGTTGCAACTGGATTATTTTTTAGCGACGAATCTAAGTGCGCGGAGACAGGCTTCTACCACGGAGGTTTTCGCGACGCCTCCCAACAAAACCGATTTCGGTGCAACAAAACCCTATTGCGACGATAAGTCACTTTTTACAACGACTATTTTCGTTGCAATAGACCGATTCCGTTGTAGTGGCGGGAGCAGAAATTCACATTGGTGACTATTCAGGCTTTGGAATTGATGGGATCCGATCATTGGTCGTTGCTCATTGATTGGGATCTTCGGCTCATGTTGGGAATAAATCGTTATTTTCTTTTGAGCTCTCTCGGCTGAGACATGTTGGTTTCTATGACTTAGTTAAGGAATGCGAGGCCATTTCGATTGGGTCCAATCCAATAGATAGGTGGAAAATAAGATTAGGCATATTAGTAGTTTCCTCAGAGGTTGGGCAAGGAATCAGGCGGGTGAGTATAAGGTTTTGAGAGATAAATTAATACTTCCTATCACCGAGTTAGACTTGAAAGCTGAAACTAGTCCGTTGTCGGAGTCCGAGAGGGCTGCGAAGTCGGAGGCGGATTCGTATCTTGCAATCCTTCGCCGCGATGAGGAGTCCAAGTGGGCTCAACGTGCGAAGGTCCGACATATTCAGGAAGCGGGTAACAACACTTGTTACTTTCATTTGCTGGCTAATGGTAGACATTGCAAGAACCGAATCTTCCAGTCTTTATATATGTGTATTATAAGAGATGATTTGGGCCATCATTACCATCTACTTTCTCTATGGGGGAGTCTATGATAGATGTTGTTACTCAGGTTTCCATGGAGCAGAATGCCTTTTTGACACAACCTTTTTCGGAGGAAGAGGTGTGGGAGGCGATTTCTCAAATGGAACTCAATAAAGCTCCGGGTCCGGATGGATTTCCGGTAGAGTTTTATAAGAGTTTTTGTTGGTCATTAAAGCGGATGTAGTGGCTATGTTCAATCAACTACATGGTGGTTCTCTTGATCTGTTCAAATTGAACTTCAGTATAATTACCCTACTTCCTAAGAAGTAAGATGCATGTAGGATTGAGCAATTTAGACCCATATGTCTGTTAAATGTGCGTTTCAAGATCTTTACTAAGGTTGGTACGATTAGATTGACATCAATAGGTCAGAGAGTAATTCGTCCTTCTCAATCTGCGTTTCTCTCTGGGAGAAACATTTTGGAGGGGGTTGTGGTTCTCCATGAGACTATCCATGAATTAAAACGCAAAAATTGGACGGTGTATTACACAAAATTGATTTTGAGAAAGCGTATGATAAGGTTAACTGGAATTTTCTCCAACTTACTTTACGCATGAAAGTATTCAATCCACAGTGGTGTGATTGGGTAGCTAGGTTCGTGCAAGGAGGAAGTGTGGGGATTAGAGTGAATGATGACACTGGTCATTATTTTCAAACGCTTAAGGGATTGAGGCAGAGTGACCCATTGTCGCCCATCCTGTTTAACCTGGTGGCTGATATGTTGGCACTTCTTATTGCAAGGGAACAAGAGGATGGTCAAGTTGGAGGCTTGATGCCACACCTGGTTGAGGGTGGTGTTTCTATTCTTCAATACGCAGATGACAACATTTTATTTTTAGAGCATGATTTCGCGAAAGTAGTAAATATGAAGCTTATCTTGTCCATCTTCGAGCAGTTGTCTGGGTTGAAAATTAACTTCCGTAAGTGTGAGGTCTTCTATTTCGGTAAGCCATTGATTGTCAGCAAGAGTATAGAAATATTTTTTGGTGTGAGCTTGGTAGTTTGCCTTTCAAATATTTAGGGATCCCTGTTCATTACCGTAAGCTTCTTAATAGGGACTGGAAACCGGTGGAGGACCGGTTTGAACAGAGATTAAGTTCTTGGGTAGGTAAATTACTATCATATGGGCATCGTTTAGTTCTTATCAATTTTGTTCTTTCCAGTTTACCTATGTTTCTTCTCTCTTTTTTCGAGATTCCTGCTCGAGTTAAAAAGAGATTAGATTTCTATCGGCCCCGTTTCTTGTGGCAATGTGATCAGTTTAAAAAGAAGTATAGGCTGACTAAATGGAATATCGTTTGTCGCCCCAAGGATCAAGGTGCTCTGGGGATCGAATGCTTAGACGTTAAAAATAAATGCCTACTCAACAAGTGGCTTTTTAAATGGGTTATTTAACATGGTGCCCTCAGTTGGTACCACGACCTCAGTTTTGCCCCTAGGGCCGAATCGACCTCAGTTTTGCCCCTAGTATGTGCGCAAGGACTCATTTCGCTGCTCCCACCGTAACTTTCTGCCCCCATTAGGATCCTGACCTGTGGGACCCATCATAGAACCATAACCATTGGCGCGGCCTGTGGGCCCCAGCTGTTGAGCGTTGCCGCGGCTTGTGGGCCCCAGCTGTTGACCGTTGGTGCGGCTTGTGGGCCGTAGCTGTTGACCGTTGCTTGCGGCCAGTGGTTTAAAAGCGGCGGAGCTCGCGGCGGTGAGCAGGAAAATCAGCTGAGCTCCGCTTCTTCTCTGGCAGCGCGTCCCCTTCTTCTCCGACGGCATGTCGTCGACCGCTGCTTCTGAATCCCACTCTAAATGGCCGCGCTTCGGGCCAGTTCCGCTGGGAAGATGCCCTGCCTGCTCACGGACGGCGTCCCTGCAGCGGCGGGTCACCGCGAGCGCCAAGAACGGAAACCGCGGGCGTGAATATGTGAAATGCGAGAGCAAAGAACAGCTTGGGGAGGTGAGATCTGTGTTCCCCCCTGTCAATTTCGTTTTTTTTTCTCCATTTTCATCCGATTTGGGTTTTCGTATTTGCAGGATCTTCCATGTGACCATTTCGAGTGGCTTGAGGATTACATAAAGAGGATTCAAAAGGAGGACAAAAAAAAGGTGCTCAATTTGCTATCGGGGGTGGAGCAATTGGGATCTGTTACGGTGCACAATGGGGTGTAGAAGGACGAGTTGAAGAAAATGGCCAAACAGCTGGAGACGCTTGTCGATCTAAAGAAGCAGAGCAATATGCTGGCTGCAATTTTTTATTTATGTGCAACTTATCTTGGAATTGTGTATTTACAGATCATTAGTCAAAAATAATGTAGTTAGTGTTGTAGTTACCTTGACATGGTCAATTTGTGTATGGCTAAGACTTGAAATAAATGCGTCAGGAATCCAGCCCTAATTTGGTTTGATTCAGTTCGTATGTTCATTTTTCAGTTCAGTTCAGTTTTCAGTGTTCGTATGTACAGGTTCAGTGTTCAGTTCAGTTCAGTTTCACTGTTCAGTTCAGTTCAGATTCAGTTCAGGATAAAAGGGCACACCCATCAAAAACCAAGAGAGACCCAATGTTAAATGAGGCACAATGTATACTAGCACAAACAAACAGTGGACAAAAATAATTTAAACATTGGACAAATATAATTTAAACATTTGGACAAAATAAATTTAAAATTTGGGCCAAATATAATTTAAACATTTGGACAAATATAATGTAAACATTCGGACAAATATAATTTAAACATTCCGACTAACATTCAGACAAATATAATTTAAACATTGAGTTCATTTGGGCAAATATAATTAAACATAACTTCATTGGAAAACATAATTAAACAATGGACATATATATATATGGATAATCATTGGCCCCACTTTAGATATATTTAGTAGGGCCCATCGGACATTACATCTATTAAACAAAAAAAAGTGGCCCTAGCCGTAAACCCTAACCGCCCGCGGAATGCATGCGGGCGCCCTTCCCGTCGTCCGGCCAACCGCCGGGGGTTGGCCTACTTCTTCCACTCCGCCGCCCTGGTCTCGATCTCATCCTTGATCCGGGCGCGGCGGTTCTCCTCCCGCATCCTCTCCTTGTCGTTCTCACGGGCCCTCTTGATGCGGGCCCAGAGAGCCTTCTCCTCCTTCTCGAGCTCCTTCTTCTCCAGCCGCTCCTCTTTCTTGAGGAGGCGGTTCTTCGTCTTGGGGGAGAGGGGTTCTCGGCGCGCTCGGTGCTGTCAGGGTCGGACGACGGCGATCGCTCCCGTTCGGGAGATTCGACGGGCAAGAGGCTCGTCTACTCCGGCTTCCAGTCGTCCTCGTACCAAGGCCGAGCCTTGGGGTGGTTGTCCTCGTTGGAGACAGACTCGGGGCTTGAAGGGAGAGAGTAGGAAGACATGGTGTTCGGGGCTTGAAGGGAGAGAAGGCAAAGGGGCTGGAGAGGGATGAGAATATGGACGACGAGTGAAACGGGCTATTTAAATACACGATGAGACGTGAATTAATTGGGGTAGATGAAGCAAACTGTGTGAAAACGTAGGATGCAGTGTAGAACAGTCGATGCATGGTCAAAGCGGTGTAAAACAGGCGTATGCGTAGGACAGATAGTGATACGAGCGTGTGATTAGGCAGTCAAAGTGATTCGTCGTTGCATGCGTGTATTATGAAGAGAAGAAAGTCCAAAGTCTCACGCCAAATCCTGCCTCGCTGCATATGCATTGATGCGTATCTTCTGAAAACGAGGCGTGGAGGGCTGCGTCGCTGCAAATGCGACGTGACTCGTGTTTCTGAAACGAGGCGTGCAGGGCTGCAAATGCGACGCGACGTTTACTCTTTTCTTCTTCTGCCATGTTGTTTACTCTTAAAAAACGAGGCGTGCATGCACCGGGCTGGTGAATGGGGCCCCACTAGACAGTGTCCGTTGTTGCATGCAGTTACATTGAGACAAAACACCCAGTCCATGCACCGCGTCATTTTCGATCGTTTGATTGTATGGAACGGTGCAGATCGAGTCCATGCATGCAAACTACGGTGGCAACGGCCTGCACACGCTGAGACGAGCGCTTCTCTGTGTGGGAACGCGATCCTCTGACTTTAGTTCACTGACAAATGAAGCCCATCACACACCGGACCCACGTGTCATGGGAGAAAGTCAGAGAACGTAAGGTGGGCAAAGTAAGAGGATTTGGTTCCCTCTGTTTTTAGGGCATATACAATAGTGTAGACGGGTGTTGTCTGCACTATCGGCCATGTCATTTCTAGAAATTTTTAGAGATAGTTGGTACAGTGCGGTGACCCCCTAGCTTGTGTTGGGATCCAGACGCTCTGTAGGCCCCCTCCCGGTGACACCCTAGACCCGTTGGAGAAATACCTGACTTATACGGAAACACGCGGTAACTGCGTCGAAAAGGGTATCAATGTGGAACTATTTGTTTGGTTGTGCTAGGATAGCCCATAGGAACACAAAACAAAAAGGTAGAACCCACCTCTTCGGAAGATTCACGATGTTTCGTCCGATAAAGGAGTTTCACCCTATAAGCGCTCACGAGAGAGAAGTGGATGCCGGTGACGCGGGTCACACCCCGGAGAGCAATATTTGACATCCAAAGCACACGACACACCTATACTGACATGGTATGGCACCCCTAGCTTGTGTTGGGATTCAGACGCTCCGTAGCCCCCATCCCAGTGAAACCCTTTACCCGCTGGAGAAATGCCGGAATTATACGGAAACAAGCGGTAAACGGCGTCGAAAGGGGGTAGCAATGTGGAAATATTTGCTTGGTTGTGCTAGGATAGCCCATAGGAACACAAAACAAAAAGGTAGAACCCAGCTCTTCGAAAGATTCACGATGTTTGGTCTGATATAGGAGTTTCACCCTATAAGCGCTCACGAGAGAGAATTGGATGTCGGTGACGCGGGTCACACCCCAGAGAGAAATATTTGACATCCAAAGCACACGACACACCTATACTGACATGGTATGGCACCCCTAGCTTGTGATGGGATCCAGATGCTCCGTAGCCCCCTCGCGGTGAAACCCTAGACCCGCTGGAGAAATACCTGACTTATACGGAAACACGCGGTAACTGCGTAGAAAGGGGGTAGCAATGTGGAACTATTTGCTTGGTTGTGCTAGGATAGCCCATAGGAACACAAAACAAAAAGGTAGAACCCATCTCTTCGGAAGATTCACGATGTTTGGTCCGATACAGAAGTTTCACCCTATAAGCGCTCACGAGAGAGAAGTGGATGCCGGTGAAGCGGGTCACACCCCGGAGAGCAATATTTGACATCCAAAGCACACAACACACCTATACTAACATGGTATGGCACCCCTAACTTGTGTTGGGATCCAGACGCTCCGTAGCCGCCCTCCCGGTGAAACCCTAGATCCGCTGGAGAAATACCGTGACTTATACGGAAACACGCGGTAACGGCGTCGAAAGAGGGTAGCAATGTGGAACTATGTTCTTGGTTTTGCTAGGATAGCCCATAGGAACACAAAACAAAAAGGTAGAACTCACCTCTTCAGAAGATTCACGATGTTTGGTCCGATACATGAGTTTCACCCAATAAGCGCTCACGAGAGAGAAGTGGATGCCACTGAAGCGGGTCACACCCCGGAGAGAAATCTTTCACATCCAAAGCACAGAACACACCTATACTAACATGGTATGGACCCCCTAGCTTGTGTTGGAATCCAGACGGTCTGTAGCCCCCCTCTTGGTGAAACCCTACCCGCTGGAGAAATACCGGACTTATACGGAAACACGCAGTAACGTCGTAAAAAGTGGGTAGCAATGTGGAACTATTTGATTGGTTGTGATAGGATAGCCATAGGAACACAAAACAAAAAGGTAGAACCCACCTCTTCGGAAGTTTCACAATGTTTCCACCTCATATTCTTTGAAATCTCTACTACTGTATTCGAGGAATCACATTTTAGTGAAGGCTTTCGTTCTAATGTTCATAAATCCTATTTATATTTTTCCTAGACTTGTATTACACCAATATAATGTAATTCCGAACCCTGAAAATTTATTGGATGAATATTCGTATTATTTATTTTCTTTTGAATAATAATGGTTTTAATCGAAAATCGTAAATAAAACAAGTTTACAACATCAAAATGAAAAAATAAGTTTGGATCTTTCTTAGTCACACCAAAATGAAGCTTTGGTGAGATTTTGACCTTATTTCCATTCCAAAGGTTTGAAACTGATCTCATTTTCTTGAACTCTCTACTAGTGTGTTCAAGATATCACATATTAGACAAGGCTTTTTCGTTCCATTCTTTATAAGACAGATTTTAAATTTTTTTATCGTTACTATATGACATAACACTACTATGTGCGTCGGCTTTATATTTTTTCGATTTTTTTTGAATTATGTATGCTCATATCAAGCTTGGTCAACCCTCTGTTTGATCAGCCGAAAAGCTTCTAGAAGGACACCCAGAGATTTGACCTGGGCTGTTGGATCGACGCCTTCTAGAAGGAATCTTGCATCGGACGGATGCGCTCGCAGCCACAGCGATCCGCGAGACGCTCGTTCTGCACTCGGATTGGTTGGTCCGTTGGCCACAGGGATTGATGGTTTCTATCGGTTCTACATATGATTTCTTTTCTATTAAGTATTAAACCATGTTATTTAAATTAAAAAATATAAAAAATAGAAGAATTATTCAAAACATAATGAAACTTCAGATTTACTAGAGCGATGATTTTATCTGTTTTACATATGATTTACCTATTAAACCATGTTATTTAAAAATAAATAGAAGAATTATTCAAAACATAATGAAACTTCAGATTTACACTATATATGTAGAATAGATGTCTAGGAAATGAATTTGGCTGATTTAGACAAGATGCCAAAAAATGTTGAAGCACAAATGGGGGTATTTAGCCTATCTTCGGATCTCATTTGAAGGACATTTCTCATGAGAATAGAGCGATGGTTTCAAATGAGCATAAATAATTAAAAAAAATCAAAATGACATGAATCCAACGCACCATGTTGTTATATGCGATATAGTTGCTCCTCAAATTAATTTGGATAATTTTGACAAGGTCGAATTTTTCATGAAATTACAAACGGGGGTGTTTACCCTAGCTTCAGACCTCATTTGAAGCACATTTGTCATGAGAATAGAGCGATGGTTTCAAATGAGCATAAATAATTCAAGAAAAATCAAAATGACATGAATCCAACGCACAATGTTGTTATATGTGATACAGTTGCTCCTCAAATTTATTTGGATAATTTTGACAAGGTCGAATTTTTCATGAAATTTCAAACGAGGGTGTCTACCCTAGCTTCAGACCTCATTTGAAGCACATTTGCCTAAAATTTTTGAAATGACTTGGTTCAACATCATCCAACATTATCAAACATCATCCAAACATGTCTAACTTAGATACATCACCAGTCAACATAAATACAACATTATCGACAGAAATACAACACCAACTTAGTCTAAATCGCGTCGGGGCTTCTTTGTGATCCTTGGCTGTTTGGTGGCCCTTTGCTCCTTGTGCTCATCTTGCTCACAGCTTCTGGTCTTCTCCCTCTTGGTAGTCGTACCTTGGCCTTCTTCTTTGAACTACACCAGATCTGTACAAAACATAAAGGATCATGCTAAATAAAAAAATGAAAAATGAAAACTGGTGAGATCATGGTAGGATTTACATACCCATCTGAGCATGGAACTGGTGAGATCATGGCAGAATCATCGAATGGAGCATCCAATGAAACTGGTGAGATCATGGCAGAATCATCGACTGGAGCATCCAGCGGATCATGAGCTGGAGCATCTGGAGCATCTGCTAGAGCATCTGGAGCATCATCTGAATCATCAGCTGGATCATCAGCTGGAGCATCCTGCGCATCATCAGCTGGAGCATCTGGATCATCGAATGGAGCATATGGAGAGCATCATGGACTTGATCATCATTTGAATAATCAGTTGGATCATGTACTTGATCATCATTTTGATCTGGAGCATCATCTGAATCACTTGACTGCTGATCATCATTTTCAAATGTTGCATCCGGCTGCTGATCATCATTTTCAAATGCTGCATCCGGCTGTTGACCATCATTTTCATCATGAATATTCTCTCCAAACCCTGGATCTACTGCGTTATCACAATATTTGCCGAAATGTCCAGTCCCACCACACCTTGTGCACTTACGCACCCTCGCTCCAACTCCACCTTCACTGCGACGACGGTGTCGACTCTTCCTCGGTCTACCTGCAGCTCTCTTCAGAACCGGAGCACAAAGTTTGAATCCAGGGTCCACTCTATCCCATTGTTGTTTTCCCTCCAAAGCAGGCAAGGCATGTGCATACGTGGCTCTGAACATTGCTACAGAGTAGTAATCATGCACATACTGCTGTATATCCCCTGCTGGACCTGTGAGAGAAGTGATGAAAAACAAGGCATGAATGCATGGCAAACCAGTTATCTGCCATTTCCTACAATTGCAAGTTTTGTCTTCTAAATCCACTGGATATCTCCATTCTTTTTTAGCTTTATCAAAGAATGATACCTCTGATTTGGTATCCGAGATAAATCTCATGTTCATATTCAAGCCCTCGGTTTTTTGCTTCAACACCTTCATCACATCCGGGATAATAACGTGGCCCATGAATTTTGCATTAGCTATTTCAAGACAGAAGTGAAATTTCTCGGCGTATTCTATCCTTATCCTGTCAAGCAAATCCGCCAAATAAAGATCCTTTAGTCTCAGGATCGTTGAGTTGAAAGATTCTGCAAGATTATATTGCACATAGTCAACTTTGCTCACTTCACTAAATTGGCTTCTAGCCCATAACTTCGAGTAGTGTGTTTCCAAGTATTCCTTCACTTTCTCATTTGTGTACAACTGCCTCATGTGGTAGTTGTACTTCCTCACACTGCAAGTCAAATATGCAGGCCATAAATTGTCGGTAAAAAACTTTCCTTTGAATTTCTTCACAAAATTTGCAGCAAGGTGACGCATGCATTCCCTATGATATACTCCAGGGAACACATTGTCCACGGCCACTTCTAAACCTTTGCATGCATCTGTGTGAATTACCAATCCATTGGGATGTCCAATAGCCTGGCGCAGATTCTGCAAAATTATGTCCAGCTCTCCTCGGACTCTGTCTCCAGCACACCGTAGGCAACTGGAAAAACAAAACTGTGTGCATCAATTGCACAAGCTGCTACTAGCTGGCCTTTAAACCTCCTTGTGAGAAAAGTAGCATCAATTGCCAAATAAGGCCTGCAGCCTACCAAAAAACCCATTCGACAAGCTTGAAAGCACACAAAAACCCTCCTAAAGCATTCCTTGGTCCTTGTCACTTTCTTCAATGTGTACTCCACGGTGTGGTGATCAATTTCAACAACACTACCTGGGCTTGTCCTCGCCACTTCAGCCTTGAATGAATACAACAACTGAAATTTTTCATTCCAGTTACCATGGATACATTCCAATGCTTTATTTTTACCGCTGAACACCCTCATGTATGGTAAATCTATCTTGAACTTGTCTTTGATGTTTTTCAGCAATTGCTTTGCACTTACTTGATGGTTTTCTGCCACCCATCTTTTTACTTCATCTGCCACCCATCTTGACTTGGCTCTGCTGATTGTTTGCTTCCTAAGGGTTGATTCTTCGCATGTGTGGGGAAATGGGTTCACTTTTACCTGAACATTGGTGCTGCCACGCATTTTAGATGTGTGCATCCTCCATTGACAATGTTCAGACACAAAGTGCACGGTGTAGCGCCTTTTATCGCTCTTGTCAACTGTAAAGGGGCACGTTCTACCTTCATGCAGTACGTCACAAGTGCATTTCTACACTCAGCAATGGAAGAAAAAATGCAACCTCCTGCCATAAGAGGGTTCTCAGGGTTCCATTCAACAGGTGTCTGGTCTTCCTCTTCTTCATCGTCACTGTCAGACTCTATTGGATTTCAGCCCGAGGTGTCTGTCTTAAATTCTGAATAACATCAGGATATAGCCTCTCTTCATCATCCGCAGAAATGCAGGCATCCTCCTCCACTTCAACATGAACCCTTCTCCCAGTGCCCACACTTGTCAAGCCACCACGTCGAGTTGGTTTTGAACTATTATGGCTGGATTTGGCAGTTCGACGTGATGGTCCTGCCACAGAAGATGAACCCGCCACCGTGTGTCCAACTGCCGGCACAACCACATGATTTTGCAGCTTCACATGAAAATTCTCTGTCTCCTTATACTTAGAAAACATGTTAGCGAGCTCTTCATCATTACTAATTTGGATCCAATCTTTTCCCATAAAAGTATCTAAATTCCACTTCATCATGCAAACCCCAAGGATATGGGCTGCAAATTATCTACCCAAATTGTCTGAAACTCCAATTACAATCCATTGGGGCCGAATAACTGAAACCTCCTTGGTATTTCTTCTTACTGTCTGCATCGACGATGTAGCGATCCCTTCTAACGTTCACCAAGAAAGCAAACCGCAACTCCATCCTAACCCACGAAAACAGAGCTGCAATCAGCTGCAAATCAATGGCATCCCATGTCTAATCGACAATTCAAAGCTCTGTACTTACCCAATGCGAACCCAATCATGGACGCGGCGTGTCTCCGGACCCAGGTCGCGGCCGCTCTCCATTTTATTCGTATCCATTTCGTCGAGCAGGTGGCGGGCAGAGTGGTGGAACGAGCGCCCCACCAATGTCGTCGCAGGACGGCCCCGGCGGTGAAGCTGGTGGCTACGCGGAACGGCCGCAGCGGTGCAGGTGGTGCTGGCGGCGCAAATGTGTGCTTCTGGCTGCGACACAGATGGCGACACAGGTGGCGGTGGGGCGCTGGCTGAGGATCGGGTGGCGGTGAAGCAGGTGGTGGTGGTGTCGCAGGTGCTCGTGGCGTAGAAGGGGGTGGTGCGGAGGTGGCGGCGACGAGAGCAGGAGCGCACGACGGCGGGGTAACTAAATTGGGCGGCAGCGCACGACGGTGGTGGCGGGAAGCTCTGGTGTGGACTATTCAGAATAGTCAACTAACTGCGCGGTCCCACCTATAAGCTCCGGATGGTTTCAACGAACTTGGCAGTCACACCCAAACCCACTTCGCCAAACGGAGTCTGACTCCTCCGGTCCTACTTCGCGAAACGGATTCGACTCCAAACTTACCGTTCCGGCCACTCCATAGTAGTTGCGCACAGACTAGGGGCAAAAACTGAGGTCGATTCGGCGCTAGGGGTAAAACTGAGTAGAAGTGGACCGTCATGGACAATTTGATAAATTACCCATTTTTAAATTGCTCTCGGAGGAGGGTATGTGGAATAAATTGTTGCATAATAAATATGTCAAAGGAAAACCGGTCACATAGGTGACTGCAAATCCTACAGACTCACCTTTTTGGAAGGGAATTTTGCGAGTCAAAAACGATTTTTCTGACATATTTCCTGTACACTTGGCAATAGGCAAAGTGTCCGATTTTGGAAAGATCCGTGGTTGGATGGAACACCATTAGCTACCCAGTATCCTGCCATTTTCAATATGGCGCGTCATAAGAATGTGTTGCTAGCCGATGTTCTTGGTAATGCGCCTCTAAATATCGAGTTTAGACATGCTTTTTATGGAGATAAGTTGGTGGCCTGGCTAAACATGGTAGAGAGATTGATGGCAATCTCACTATCAACTAAGCCAGATGTTTTCATTTGGAAGATAACAGGTTCAGGGATTTTTACTGTTAAATCCTATTATGAGGAGCTTATTAATGGGAATATAAGATTCTTACATAAGTATATGTGGAAACTAAAGGTCCCACTAAAGATTAAAATCTTCATGTGGTTCCTTTTTCGTAAGGAACTTCTCAGCATGGAGAATTTGGCTAAGAGGAGATGGACAGGCTGTAAGAAATGTGTGTTTTGTGATTATGACGAATCCGTGAACCATCTTTTTATTCATTGTGAGTTTGCTAGAAAAAAAATATGGAGATTAGTTCATTTTAATTTTAGCATAACTCCACCAACTATTGTAAATAATATGTTTGGTTCTTGGTTGAATGGGATAGATAAGTCTACTAAAGCTAGTATACTCATTGGTGTATGTGCTTTCCTCTGCGAAATTTGGAATTGCCGAAATCATGTTAGTTTTAACAATCTAGTGGTTGGTTATTTTCCGCAGGTGGTTCACAGGGCTACGTATTGGATCCACTTGTGGTCTTTCCTGTTGCCAGAAGACCGGCGTGGACGTTTGAACGTCAGCTGCTTACGGCTGATGGCGGTCGTTCAGGCTATATTCAACATGGGTGGATAGCTGCACACTAGGCGACTACAATAGACTGTACTTTAGTTTTGCGGCTATTTAGATGGTTGGTCTTTGTAGCCACCCTGGCTAATCGTTGAGAGTTGTTTCTTTTGTAAACTAAACCTGAAGTTCGGATTGTGTTTTTATTATAAAGTCCGTGTGCATCACTCTGATGCAGAGGCTGGGTTTACCTTTTAAGAAAAAATGGCGGGAAAGGGTTGCAACAAGGCGCCAACGTGGTGACCAACCGTAATTGTGTGGCCCGCGCGGCCTTGGTCGTCGAGGACAGTGCCATGGTCCATGGTAGCGCGGTGGGGAGTATGATGTTGTTCCTCCGCCTTGTAGCATCATCTTGGTCTTCTTGCACCAAAGAAGAAGTCCCGGGAAGACGCTTTGGCCGGAACAGTTGACCCCGTGATTTATACACGGAATGGCAACTGTTGCCAAAGCGTCTTTGCGCCCCTGCACCTCTTTCGTCATCGCACGGAGGCGCAGCCGTTAGCCGCACATTCCTTGTCCCCCTCCAAACGGACGCGTTGTTCTGGGAGAAACGGATGGTGACGTGGGGATGAGGCTACGAGACCCTTCTCGAGGAGCCTCGATGGAGACTGATCCTGATGAGAGATTTTATGGGAAGCATACCTGTTGATCTTGGAGACACCTATCGGGTTGGGCTGCACCAGATTGGACAAGATACCCTTGTATCCATAGGACCGACATTTCTCGACCGATGCCAATCAGTGCATGTCAGGGAACGTTAAGTTCTCGCCTTCACTGATGACTAGGTTTTGCCTCTTCGCGCCCAGTGACAACATCAAGGAAGGAGAAGTTAGGGGATCGGACTCGAGGATGTGATGGTGATATATGTTTTTACCTCCATCCGCTAGAGGGAGGTGGACAAGAGGAACACTACTTGTGTAGGAAATTAGTACGACATATGTAGAAAATATAGAGCAATCAAACTAATGCAGAAAAATCATAAAATCAACTTGATAACATGATAATCGGGAGAATTTTAAGAACGCCAAATGCATTGTAAAATTATTACCTACCTGTGCGCATGATCGAAACGGCAAAAATGTGTATATATGGCTGAAATTTTCTCCCTCTCATTCTCTCTTCATCTCTCTCAAAATATTTCTATCTCTCTTGAACGAATGGGCAAAAACAGAGCAACAACTCAAGCCCCTTTGTTACCAAAGGATCTAGATAAAAAGATAGTTACATAATGCTTAGCCTATTAGCAAAGGAAAATAACAACCAGTCAAACCCCATATTCTACATTTCTAGCAAAGGACAATACCTAATGGTCAACACGTTCTGAATTCAAAACAAGGTGATTTGAAACAAAGGTGGCCAGTGACCCCAAAACTTTTCTCAAACAGAAGGACGTTGCACTCAAGCTATATGTTCCACACAATTACATATTGCCTAGGAACAAAGAATCGTGTGATCTCATTGCTTGAGGATGGGAAGGACACTTGATCCACCCACGAGATATTTTGCGATAATTCTAGCACATACAAAAAAACACAGCGGGGCATGCCTAGGTACAGTAGATCCTTCCAATGAATTGCTTGCCCGTCTCATCTAGGATTAGAGTAGGTGAAAAGTGTTCCTTGCCGAGGCAGGGGCACATCAACCTTCGGCACCCACAAAAGAGCCTCTACACTTGGGGTGGCTTGGGGGTGCCGGAAAATTTGATGACGGTGCGTACCTATGGGGGGAGTTTTTGGGGGTATGTTTTTGGGCCAAGACATCGATAGGAGCTTTAGGGGCTCATGTGATGATGTCGGTGAATATGATCTTATTTACTACACCGCCAAGGGCTTTTCTGTCTCTCCCTCGCTGCATCCACACCCCTCATCTCTCTCCTCACTGAATCTTTAATAAAATTGAAAATGGATTTTGCATGATTTCTACAGCTACATCCTAAAAACCATGGTTTAGTGGTATTGTTCAAATCCATATCAAGGGAAACTACTGCATTCGAGTCCTTGTTACCACATGAAAGGATTGCACAAATAGTGTGTAGCTAACACATCAACCAATTAAGTGTCACAAGAGACACTATCTCCTCGGTACACTTAATGTTTGCACCATGTTTAGTTCCACTATTTGTGGCGATAAATTTCAACACATTGTCGTGAGACCTTGATACAGGGCAGTTTCTATCATATTCAACATCAACCAAACTTTGAGATGTATGTTTTTAGCTACATCCAGATATCACCTATCTACATAGAAAAAAATGTATTAAAATGAATAATAATACTTCTCGCATTATGTTAGAGACTAGAAACCAATTTGGAACATTTGTTAACGGGAATTGTTTTATAAAATTGTAAAATAGTAGACTAAGGAGCTTCACGATCTTCTTAGCTGCTTTGGTGTTCTACTACTAGCAGTGTAATGAATTTATGATAGCTCTGACAAGCCGGGGTATACCTTTCCGGCGCATGTGCGCCAATGTAAATAAACTGTCGGAGGAGTACTATAAGTTGATACACCTGAAAGAAGAGATCCACACTAGATGAAATCTTTTGCACTAAATGCATAGATGTCCATGCTATATGAGAACAAAAAACCCAACTTCAGGCTCGAAAGTTGTGCACCCTTACATCCATGTTAACTGTGTTATGTTACACCAAAGGAAAAATAATTAAATAGCTTATTCGATCTCATTGCGTTTTAGAGATGCTCATGGTCATGTGAGACATCAGGAGTGTCCAAGGCCAAACTGGCCACCACCCTCAATGTTGTTGCGCTGAAGGATGTGCTACTGTCGCTGTTGTAGGTGGCCTAGAAGTGGAAGGAAGCGCAGCCGTTGTCCCTGGCATTACCGAGGACAACCTCGCGGCTTGAAGTGGCGTAACCATCACCAAGAGGTGGCTCTAGCACCGAAGATGATTGTAGGAATATCCTGGGTGTCCTTGGTTGTAATAGTCACAACGGTATATTCACATATCCGTGAAACAGGACCGTGGTGGTTTGCTACACCGGGATACAGTGGCCAGGAATGAAGAGAGAATCGGTAACTAGAAGGGCTATGCAAGAAAGAATGGAGATTGCAAGGACGGAAATGGACCTTTCAGGTGAATCTCCTGTTTTCGTTTGAGTTTCACGAGGTTACTTTTTCTTAACTCGATAGTGATGTTATTCAGAGCCAGGTTTCATTAGATTTTCGATATCAGCGAGCTGCATTTTGTGTGTAGCTGGTGAACTGTTCCTAGGAAATTTATCGTTTAAAAATGAACGAGCTGATGGATGACTTTATCTTGAGAAAACAAATGCACAACTGGATTTGTTATTTGAGTTGTGTGTTCTAGTCCAATGATTTGTAATTTGAGATGTGATTTGTAATTTCATAAACTAGCATCGTGGCTCTCACAAATGCGAGGACAATGTACGAATATGGTTGCATAGAAACATACATTGTGCCATTTAAACTAACTCAGTTTAATAGTCAACATAAATGTCTAAGTAATAAATCTAATTTGTGGAAGAATAATTAATCTAGACTAATATAAAAGGTACAACACCCAAGTTAAGGTCCCCACGGGCATGAATTTAGATTGCTATTTATACTTGAGAACCAGGGGTACTCATGCACTTTATCCTGAGGACCAGTCTTGGTTTGTAACCAAGATAAAAATCCTGGTACTCATGCATATATGGCTGTGTGCATCCTTAGTTGGTGCAGAGGCCGGCAAAGTGAAATTCTCCCCCCAAATTTTAAGAACATTTCCAGGTACTTTAAGAAGAAGGCCCGGTGCCTTCTCGACCTGACGCATGCGTCGCTCCCAGGGGGGCGGCACGGGCGAAACCCTAGCTGCCGCCGTCCCCACACCCCCTCCTTCCCTTCCACCCGCCGACGCCAGAGGAAGCCACTGGGGGCACAACCCTCCGCGTGGTGGACGGCGGCCGGCTGGTCCTCGCCTCCTCAGCACAAACGCGGCAAGAGGCCTCCGTCCAGAAGCGTTGGTCGGCCCTGGATGGCTTGCGCGGACGGTGGAGCACGGACGCCGGGGCGGCGGCCCTGGTTCTTCTGGCGGCGGCTAGTGGCTGGGTCTGCATGGGCAGCCGACGCTGGCCCAGGTGGCTCTGGGTGGTGCCGCCGATGGGATCTGGGGTGGCTCGGCCATGGTGCGGCGGCCGCGTGGTGGCGGCGGCTGCATCGGCTTGGCTCCAGGGCGGCGCGGCCTCCTGTGTCATTGGCGGCGGGAGGCGGTGGTGGTAGGGACCGTCGGCGGCACGGCTCCCGGTAGCGGCGGATCCGGAACCTCCCGCAAATGTCCCTGCTGGGAGTCGTTTCGCGGCATCGGGGCTGCGAGACATCAGAATAAAGAAGGTGGTCCTTGGGTTTCCCATCGCACGAAGATGAAGATCCTGATGTAGGTTCTCTTTGATCAAGCCGGGGTGTGGACCGAAAGGCTCCGCCGACGAACTCCCGTGGGCGACGCCGGGAGATTGCTGGATCGGTGAAATTCGGTCACAATGCTCAGTCATCGAAGGTGAGATTGGAGTACTAGCAACGGTGTTCAGAATCTTTGCATCGATGGGGAACTGGCTTGGAGTTGCAAGATTCATTGCAGCCATATGTAAGAGGGGGCGACAACAAGCGTGAAGTCCAAAGTCCTACCTTTCAGGGTGAAAACCCAAGGTCTGACCTTAATTGGTTGTGCCGCACTGGTATTCTTGGAGCCGTTGTTTTGAGAGCGAGAATTATCTTCAGAGTGAAAAAACAAGATCTGGCCTTAATTGGTTGTGTCTGGCACCGTTCTTCTTGGAGACGTTGTTTTCGAAGAGATGGACATCAGCTGTTCTTTAGGTGGTGGTTGTGCGGATACCGCGAGGACTGTAACTATGTAGCGGGACTTTTTCTTTTTATTGTCTTGCGGCTGTGTGTATCCATTGCCTTGTTGCAGAGCCGGGTGTAATTTGTATCTCCACGAAATAATATACTTCCCTTTATCAAAAAAAAAAGGCACAAACAACAGAGGGTGGAGATTCAGAGCATCACGTCCATCCAACCAATGCATCCTACGGTCTACATCGCTCTGATGTTTAACGCCGATAATGCTACACTTACGGGATGCAAGTTACGGAAAATGACTTACGGGATTACTTGGGAGCAGTTGGTTGGTGAAAATCCTTTTGCATCTCCGATTCAAGGACGTGCGGCAGCTGTGCAGTGTACACGTAATCTTGTAACAAAATCCTGTAAGAGGTTTACCCGTAAGTGTAGCATTATTGTGTTTAACGCTAAATATATTTAGGATTATCTTGGTAGTTGAGGAAATTATCCACCACTGCCACCCGTAAGTTAAAATACTGCTTCGTTTTATTTTTCCATCTTGTGTGATCGATTGTGAAAACGTTGATATAAGGAGAGGAACGGTTGGCTTAATCTCTCGAAAACGTGGAGGTTGGCTTGCTTGCGAAGGACGCAGTAGCAGAGACGTGCAGCCCGCTGCCCTGTAGGCTCCCGCGGTCAAAGACGGCTTCATCCTCCTCGATTTGTACCGTCTCTGCCATGGAAGGATCTTCAGTCCATATACCATTGGCTCCGCGCGTCCTCACGTAAAGCCGCCATGGTCGTCCGGACCGAAAAGTTCGCGGGGAACGTGCCGTACCGGCAGGCCACTGACTAATCGTTCGCGGGGAACGTAGACCGCCAACACGCGCGGATGCGAAATCCGTGGCCTATGGTCCCCTTTGATGCCTCCCATGGTCCATGGAGGTAGTGGCATCGGCTCCTCACGGGTGCACCCATGACAGGCTTGCGTGGTCGCTGCAGCCACGCGCCACCGGACACTTCCATGAACTACCTGAGATAGTACGCACCACCCATATGTCAGTTCTTTGCTTGAACAAGTTTACATGTTAGGGCACTTTTCATCATTTTTAATATAAAATCATCAGCTGTGTGCATCCTCGCGATGCAGAGTCTGGGGCTATGCTCCCATTTTTAAAAAAAAAATGTTAGGGCATCTCCAACAATGTCTACGTCACTGTAAGATAGCATGCCAACTTAGCTAAAATTCTACGTGGCATAGTAATAATGAGGTGAGAGAATATGAGTTGTATGATATGCAAACAACAAGTTAGCACGGATGTTAAGACACTTTTTTCTTTGGTCCCACTAAATTGACTATTTGATTGGATAGATTGTACTAATTTACCAATAACTCTACCAACAAACCATTGAGATAGTTGTATGATATGTTGTTCGTTGATGAATTGGACTACTATCATACAGGTTTATCTTACAACCCATTAAAGATGCCCTTATTGCATACTACATATTCGATCGCATGTTCACGTTACATGTCAGGCCTTGGGATTAGTGTTTTCCACCTGTTGTCGTCTGTGTAAGCAGTCTGTGCCTCAGTTCCGGCAGCAGAGTCTGTGGCTCAAATTGACAAACTGAATCATAAGGCTAATACTAATAACATGTGAAAGCTTTGTAAATTTGAAAAAATGTGAGATGACCATTGAAGTTATGCATTATGTAATATTTTGGCCTATTTTCTGTAGATCGTGGTTGAAAAGAAAGAATGAAATGTTCTAAGAATGAATCGTTAATATTAGAATTTTCTTGCCTTCTTTTCCACTACTAGGGAAAAACTTACCCGTGACGCACCTTTTAGCTTATCCGTGACGCACCGGGGCGCGTCACGGCTATCACGCCGCGCCTATGGGTTTAGCCGTGACGCACCTAGGTGGTGCGCCGCGCCTATTCATACCCGTGACGCACAGGCTAGGTGCGCCGCGACTACTTCTGGGCGCGTCACGCCTAACTGCGGAGGTGCGCCACGGCTATGAATACAGGTGCGTCACGGGTAAGCTAATGCCTCCACGGCTAAGTTCGTTGGTGCGCCACGGGTATCCACTTTGGCGCGTCACGGCTATCCTCCCAGGTGCGTCACGGGTACCCTTTTTGGTGCGTCACGGCTATACTATGCTGTATTTTTTTAAAATACGCAGTACCGTATTTATATAGGTACTAGCACAAAGCCCCGTGCGTTGCCACGGGATAACAAAAAGATTAAACACTCAAACAATTACTCCCTCCGTCCCAAATTAATTGTCATGGATTTGACAAAATATATGTGTATCTATACACTAAAATATGTCTAGATGCATCCACATTTTGACAAATCTATGACAAATAATTTTGGACGGAGGGAGTCAATTGTTACACTATGTTCATAGTGAATATCTAAATATTAAAAATGCTATCATCCTGTGCAACAAGAGCATTCCATGCGACCGAGAAAGTAGATTTCACCATCGCAGGCTCACGGCTGCATAAAAGTCGTCTAGACATGAGAATGAATTTATTCAAAAATTGAAATGAAGTGCTACAGAAATTATAAGCCGACTCTATATCATGGTTCTCTACTAAGTTTTCGATATGATGACTAACAAGTACAATCGTACAAATCCAAGTTATATATGCATTCAGAATTTTGTACGAATCCAAGTACATTTCTCGCAAAAGAAAAATAAAGTAATGTGTAAACTATATTGCATGACCTCTTCTCCTTCTCGGTAATATTCTTAATCATGTGAATGGATAAAATCGCTGCTTAGTTTCTTTGCTTCCTCTTCAAATATGATGTATGGTATGACCTACAAGAAAATATGCAAAAATCCGTTGACATAATAAAGTAAACCTTTAATTTTTGCAGAAATTTCTCACTTCATGATATTTCAAGTGAGCATTACATCGCCTACATGCATACAAGTAGTGAAGAGATTCTAATGCTCATAAAAGCACCAACCCGAGTACTCACTGGCTCTAATTCGGCATATAAGTAAAAAAAAATCATTGTTCAGACAAATTTCTGTAGTCTTCAATGAGAAAATACAACTGTACCGTTTCAATAATATTCTCAATTTGAGAGGACCTTGAAAATGAGCTATATGATGAAATAATGGAAGTTTTCTAATAGTTTTCTGTGAAACCCCACAAAGGAAAATAATCTCGACTGAATGACAGATTGTTTACAAGTTCTTATGTTCCTGCACTGTGAAACTATACGGTGAATACATATTTTATCTATCAACTATATACCTCGTATTACTTATGCACTTCAAAATCAGTTAAACCATGTAGAGTTATGCAAATTTCTATTGATACATCGGCGCCTGATGCCAAAGAATCAATTTTCAAACACCTAGCCTGCAACAACTTACAGAGATTCATCTCTTGATCTCTTGCTGAACTACAGTACATGGTCAAACTTACCAATCAAAAATAGTTATAAGTAAATAGTGAACAGTGTAGATCACCAACAAGGCAACAATTAATAAATCATAGCAGTAACCTTGTCAGTACAGAGCATTTGATGGAACACGTTAGCAGAGCCCAACGCTTGAACAATACATTGTCACAATTGAGCAGATGGTTTTCATAGAACTTTGCTAAAGCATTCATTTTAAAATTTAGATAAAAAAAAAGAACCAGACTACATGAATCCTGCAAAGCTAGTACGGAGAGAAATCTAATTTTCCAAAAGAAATTCGCTCCCACATATAAATCAGCAATATCTATCCACAATAGAGCATCACATTCTTGTTTATCCTGTCCTATATATTAGAGAGTTACTCAAGTCAGCCAGTGATGTCACGCCTATTAAAACTGACCGTAGCATTAGTAAACCAATGTTTTTCTATTTGTTCTACCAAAATGAACATGTAAGACTGCAACCAAAACAAAGAAACTGTTTCTACCTGTGTAATCAGAGTATCAAACCAAGGAGCATGATCTACAAGGTGCCTCCGTTGTTGAATCACAACACTGGAGCCGGAAGAAAAGTGAATTGTGGTGGTGAGCACAAATAACCTAAAGAAGGTGGAGTCGGCCTCTTATCATGACATTTTTGGGCAAGTATGACTTCCTTGTCCCTGTGGCCCATAGAGGAGAAACAACGTCCATGGCCTTTGCTTGCTTCCAAACTTCTGCCACATTTTGATCAATCAGTCACCAAACCATCAGCACATTCCAAATTGAGGCATGTGTCGTCTCCCGTACCGGTGAAGAACTGCATTTACTTGTTTGGGAGCAAGGCGGCCTTCTGCACCATCTGCTTGGTGCCGTAGAACCGCGAGTCAAGGCTTTGATTCATGGAGAGCACGGACAACATGTTGGCAATCAGAGTCATGGCTGCTTAGAGTGTGAATTTCTTCTAAGATAAGCAATCGAAGTGCAGTAGTCCAGCACATACTTAAGCTGAGTAATTTCATCAAACAGCCTTTTTGCATTCCCCGGTCCCGGGATTTAGATACTTCAACACCAAATTCTGTCCGAACACACTATCCAGTCCATATTTTCCAAGGCTAGATGCACGAACCATGAAATGTGATCCCTTCTCAGTTCTCACCTCCACGATCAAACCTCCGAGCAAGGCTGGACCAGCCGCAGGAACACCAGCATGGTGAAACAGACAGCAATGGAGAACCAGCCATAGTGCGGATCGACTTGATTTATTCGTGATGATGACGACACCACCCCAAGTGGAAGAACCAAATCCTGGTTCCGAACCACGGATCGATATCCTGGCTACCTCAAATGCGACCTCCCGACCACATCTTACAGAAGCTAGAAGAACCATGGGCGCCCCAAATCGGCGCTCTCCCGGCCACATTTGAGAGGATCTTGAAGAGGCCATGCCACGGTGTCCCTCGGAGATGTGGGAAGAGAGGTAGTTGAGGGGAACATCCTCGCACGCGGCTGCCGCCGGCCTACTTGCGGCTGGCCGCCTCCATCCCGAAGCCCTCTTCCTGGCTGGAGTCCGTCCTGATTCGTTCCTCTTTCCCCAGCGCCACCGCGAGCGAGAGAAAAGGGATAGGGACGGGAAAGCGAACAGGTGCAGAGGGATGACGGGTTGATTTTCCGAAACTTTAGGGGTTAAAGTGCAAAACGACCACGACGTACCCGTACGGTCGTCAAGCCGCATTATATAGTAGAGATATACAGCTCAAATACAGAGGAATATCAGTAGACAAAATGTATCAAAACAGTTCTTTGACAAACAAGTTATATATCATAGTTGATCATACTGCTTAGAATTCCTAATAGCTACATCAAACAGTTGATTATGAATACAAAGTGTTTATCAGAGTCAAATAGATACAAGTGACCTACATCACACGGTTAATCATCGGGACCGATTACATCGATTGATGATGCTTCATCATCGGGACAAGTGACCTATCTAGTCGCCGATAACCTAATCATCTAGCTAGGAACCATTGCATGACGAGCGAGGCGACGGCGACAAGAGCGGCTGCGATGGTCTTCATCCACTTGTTGTTGTTCTTATTGATCTTCTTCTGTTCCTCCTCGAGATGGATGAACCACCTAGCTTCCGCCGCCACTCTTGTGTTGTAGGATTTGTAGGCATTCCCTTTGAACTTTTTCACCTGCTCGAAGCAGTCTTCCCAGTGATCGTAGACTCCTGGAACCCTGCCTCTAAACACCACGTAGCACCTCGACATCTGTAATGACAAGAAAGAAAAACAAAAACAATAGTTTTAAACATGTCTGCAATAAGTAGTAAGTGGAGAAATATGACATAAATAAGATGAAAGTTAAACACAAAGGAACAAGATGATCATCGGGCCTTGATGTGAAGTTGGACATTTTGTGCTTGCTACGAGGTAGTACACGTGATGGTGGTCCGGAGAAGGATGAAGACAGGGGTTTCTGAAAATATTTGAAACTAAACAAAATCATATATATAACATCATGAGATCCGAACAAGGTTAGACCCTTTTGTCCACATACATAATGGAGACATTCTTCGTAACCCCGGAAGGGATTTCTGAGGAATGTCACCATTACGTATGTGGACAAAAGGGTTCAACTTCGTTCGGATCTCACGATATTACATATCTGACGTTGTTTAGTTCCAGAAACCCTCATCTTCCTCCTTTCCCCGGATCACCACCGCCTGTAGTACCTCTTAACAGGATCAAGATGGTCATCGGGCCTTGATGTGAAGTTGGACCTTCACATTTTGTGCTTGCTATGAGGTAGTACACGTGATGGTGGTCCGGAGAAGGATGAAGACAGGGGTTTCTGGAAATCTTTGAAACTAAACAAAGTCATATACATAACATCGTGAGATCCGAACAAGGTTAGAACCTTTTGTCCACGTACATAATGGGGACATTCTTCGTAACCCCGGCAGGGATTTCTGAGGAATGTCACCATTACGTATGTGGACAAAAGGGTTCAACTTCGTTCGGATCTCACGATTACATATCTGACGTTGTTTAGTTCCAGAAACCCTCATCTTCCTCCTTTCCCCGGATCACCACCGCCTGTAGTACCTCTTAACAGGAACAAGATGGTCATCGGTCTGTGTGCCTCATATTTAGGGTGGACACATACAAGCAGCCTAGGTGGACCCAACGCGCCAAGTGGGATGCACAAGATCCTAACTTTGTGAAAATCACAAGGCGCACCGAACCACCTAGGCCATCTTAGTATGAACCAGCTCTTTTAATCATCGGCATATTTATTCAAAAGATCAAACGAACATCACAAGTAAAACTGCAATAATAAAAAGCAAGATAATCAAGCGATGTACGATTCATAACCGTAACGATGTGTGCCTCATATTTAGGGTGGACACATACAAGCGGCCGTAGGTGGTGCCGCTGCGCCAAGTGGGATGCACAAGATCCTAACTTTGTGAAAATCACAAGGCGCAACGGACCACCTAGGCCATCTGAGTGTGAACCAACTGTTTTAATCATCGGCATTTATTGAAGAGATCAAACGAACATCACAAGTAGGACCGCAATAATAAAAAGCAAGATAATCAAGCATTGACATAATTGAGCATCAGTTACAGAATGGACGATTCATAACCGTAACGATGTGTGCCTCATATTTAGGGTGGACACATACAAGCGGCCGCAAGTGGTGCAGCTGCGCCAAGTGGGATGCACAAGATCCTAACTTTGTGAAAATCACAAGGCGCAGCTGACCGACTGGGCCATCTGAGTGTGAACCAACTCTTTTAACCATCGGCATTTACTTATTCAAAATATCAAACGACCATCACAAGTAAGACCGCAATAATGAAAAGAAAGATAATTAAGCATTGACATAATTGAGCATCTGTTACACGATGGACGATTCATAACCCTAACGATTGAGTTCGACTAATTTCGGAAAATGTAGCAAGCCTTACAATAGTTCTCACTCCTTCTGACTCATCCTCCCAGGGATTACAACGGGACAGCCCTCCTGAGTGATGAAGGGCCTGTCGTCACAGGCAGTTGCTAGGTAGGTATCTATGTCGCGGTTCGGCATGTTGAACCGGCAGTAAAATGTCCCACTCGTGTTCACCACTTTCATGAACGATTTTCGTGGCAAAGCACTTCTGGATATCATATATCTCTTCTCTAAACTTGTCATCGCCGACCATCGACAAGCGGGAGGCCCATTGTTGGACTTGACTAGGCAGGGTAAGGAACTGTTGATCCCGTACGTACGCCCGCATATGATGGAGGACATAGTAGGTGTCTCGGTTACTGCCTGCCGGCTGCTTGACGCACGCGAAATTCGTCGTGTGGGTGAACACCCGAGCGCCCTGAACGACCTTCTCCCTAGCGATTATGCCCCCCCTTGCGTGGTAGCCGGTGAGAGCATTATCCAAATCTTTCTTCACCGTGGAGTAGTCTTTCTTCACCGCACTCCCTGAGTCGAGATAAGTCGCATGCGAATGACTGATACAAATGCAGATGAGTGTGCATTGTGTATATCTACGCGGAACAATCCAAACAAAGTGTTGGAAAGGAGCGATGAAAATCTAAAGAAAATCCCTTTCGATTCGGCTAAGAATATTGACTTACCCGGCAAAGTAAGGCATGAGGATGTAATCCTCACTAGTAGAAAAAGGCCTTTCTGTGGCGCACCAAAATGGGATTCTGTGGCGCACCTAGGGGCCAGAGGGGTGCGCCACAGAATACACGCCACTAATTTTTTTTTTCTGTGGCGCACCTCAGCCGTGCGCCACAGAAATGTCAATTCTGTGGCGCACCTCAGCCGTGCGCCACAGAAATTTGCAATTCTGTGGCGCACCAAGGGGGTGCGCCACAGAATTTTTTTTTGATTTTCAAAAAAAAAAAGGCGGCCAGATCTGGCCGCGGGAAATTTTCGAAATTTCGAAATTTCGCCGGATTTCGTCGGATGCTCGCCGGAGTTGGTGGGTGGAGGATGGGGGTCACCGGAGTTGGTGGGGAGGAGAAGGAGAAGCTCGCCGGAGGTGGTGGTGGTGGAGGAGGAGGAGGAGGAGGAGAGGTGGTGGTGATAGAGGAGGAGGAGGAGGAGGAGGAGAGGTGGTGGTGGAGGAGGAGGAGAAAGAGGAGGAGGAGAGGTGGTGGTGGAGGAGGAGGAGAAAGAGGAGGAGGAGAGGTGGTGGTGGAGGAGGAGGAGGAAGAGAGGTGGTGGTGGAGGAGGAGGAGAGAAGGGAAGAAAAGGAGGGGAGGAGGCAGATTTCGAATTCTGCCTCCCAATTCTGTGGCGCACCCCCCCTTGGTGCGCCACAGATTTTTTTTTTTATTTTCTAGTCAAAATCTTAATACGGCCATAACTTTTGTTCCTTTTGGAATTTGGCGATTCTAAAAAAAG